>JAAAKL020009990.1:0-14697 GCA_010016065.2 Carybdea cf. marsupialis auct. non (Linnaeus, 1758)
AGCGATGTTTCACAAAAAAAATCACCAATCGCAAACTTGCCCGACTGTACGATGATAACAATTTGTTTGGAAAAGGTATCAACAAGGTCTGGATAATCATCTTCTAAGCACAAACAACAGTGTATTCAATCTCTATATGTTGTCCATGGCATTTTTGAAAAATTTTGGTGGGGCATTGCCGCTTCTGTCTGTGCTGCATGCAGTTCAGTCCACTCAGTAGTTCACTTGTGACTGTCTTGATTATGCGAGATTGATTTTTTGTGATTTCCCTTTTAATACTGCAAACCCTTGATACTAACTATGTCGAGCAAAAAAGGAGGTGGTCGGATGAATACGTTCAGTAAGGATTCATGTGTATAACAGAACATGATGGGAGTCAGCATCTTCAATGCATGATTTGCAATGCCAAGTTGAGCAATTCTAGTCTGGTGCTGGCTAACTAAGGGAACACTTCCTAAAGCTGCATTGAGCAGTCATTTTCGGGGATGGTAAAGATAAAAAATTTTTATTAGGAAATTTAAACATGTAGCACAATACCATAATAACCACTTTAACTGTGAGTTACTTATAACACTTAAATATAAAATTTGGTCTATTTATGCTGATTCAGTTTAAGGGGCTGAATCAGACAGACCTCTCTGGGGGTCACCTTGTAATCAGACTAGGTAGTCTGTGATGAGATTACATCAAGAAAAGACAAGATAATTGACCTATACATCAGGTTTTATTAAGCATAAATCTCCAATTTGTGGATTGAGCAAAATTGGCAGAAAGTAAGAGTATGAAACTGCTGACCTTTTGTCATATCTGATTACACAGATCTGAGATTATTGAACCCTAAAAGTCAATAATGAATTATTACAGTCCTTCAGCTGTACTGCATCTTCTCGTGTGGGTAGCAGGTACTCTACCTGTGCTTCTTCCCCTCCTCTGCTGTAAGTGATGAGCTGCAGCCAGGGCTTGCTACAGAAGATGGTGAGCATTTGGACACTGGCAGCTGGACAGAACTTAAGTACTCTCTCCCCATTATTGTTCCTGTTTCTCACTCCTCACCCTCCCATAACATATTGAGATCTGTTTCCCAGATTACAAATATGCTCAATGAGATCTCCTCCAATCAACAGTACCTCTTTATCAGGTACTTACCTGATCTTGTAGTCTACAGTGCCAAAGAGCTCATTCTTTTCATCTTTGGTTCTTCCAATCTGCATGGCATACAAGAAAAACCTTTACAACCTTCCTGTCTAAAATAATGTTGTTTACATATCCTGTCTCAGCATGATGCCTACTTAAGCTCCTTGGCTCTTTGACCTGCTCCCCTAAAGTTTGTAGTTCTTCTCTGTATCTCCGACCACTTTTGCACCTTGTCCCATGTACGTTACTTCTTGGAGACAGCAGATGTCCACTCTATTACTAACCAGTATCCCCTCCACTTGTCCACTTCTTCCAGCCGTCATTCCCAAGTTTTACAATGCACATAAGTACCACACCTTCGCCTCTGCTATTGTGTGCTAAGGCTGCTAGTGCCACACCCAGCCTTCTTTGGAAGACTTCAAGACTGCTGGTATATACTTTCCGTGCCCAACCCCATGAAGACTCATCGGAAAGTTGGGTGTGGGGCTAGCAACCATTGTGTGGTTTCAAAGAAAGGAGGAGGTATCAAAACGATAATGGACTACTAAAGCAGAATTTTCACATTACTGCTTCTAGACTTAGTGGTTGGAATATGGTTTCATTGCAAATGCACCATGTTACAAGGAAAAAAAAGCTCCAATAGGCTTATTCACCCATGTCACATTGGGGACTGGGCACAATGCTGTACATGTAAGCATTTGAACAAGTCTATGTAATTTTGCATCAACATTTGTTCAAAGTTACAATGCTCAGACTCCTAACGTTCAAATTTCTGAATAATTTAATCACATGTAGTTAATACTCACTTGGGTACATAATGTACATAATGTTGGGCCTGCAAACTTTTTGTAAAGTTATTGAGTGTGCTTAGCAGTACTAGTAAGTCTTTTGGAGACCCAAGTAACTGGATACTTATAAATGAGGTTCTTATCTTAAAAATATGTGTACTTTAGTAACTCCCATTTCCAAAAATATATGCTGTAATTTTAGAGAAGTGATATATGTGTGTGAGAGATTTCTATTGTTGAGTTTGATTGGAATTTGGTTTAATAAATGGTGGACTTTTTTATCAAGTATTCTCTTGTGGGGAGGAGGTTACTACCCTTTTAGGAGCATTTTTATCAACATAATTTCCATAGGAAGGGAGTCCTTTTGAATATTTTATCAATTATACTAATATATAAGCTTTTCAAGATAAAAACAGATTATGTCTACGATGCAGTTATAAAGGTGTAGTAAAGAACAGAATTTTGTCAAACGTACTATCACGTTTTGACTTTCTTTGGTTGGACATTTGATGTTATCTAATAATCCACTCCTCCATGCCTTCCTGTCCATGAGGTATTTTTCATACAGAGCCACCTTGGTATAGTGGATAAGTTCCTTGTCTTTAATTCAGGGTTCAAATCCAGGAAGGGCCATTGTAACGTAAGGAAGGACATCTGGTCTTGACGTGCTCTATGCTCCAAGCAAGTCCCATGTACATAGGTACCACCCTAACCCCTGCAAAGGGGAGTGCACGGCGTTAAAACAGCATCATCATTCATCATTCATTCCCCAGGCTTTCATGTGCTGTTTGACTGGTGTAGTCTTGTGAAGTGTCAATTATGCTTGGTAAAATGCATATGCAATACAGTAGATTCAGTTTACTACCCTCAGATAGTATGCTGATAAGGACCTTCATGTAAGGGTTCCAAATGGAAACCAAGAAAATATGCCAGTTTGTTATATGCCTCTATATGTTTGAAATTCAAACAGAATAATTGTTCCGAGAATGAATCCGAGAAAGGTCTGAGTATTCTCTCCAAACTGGACCACAAACGTTTCAAGTTAATACTCACACCATAAACATGTGGCTACTGATAGTTGTCGCCCTCTTTCTTCCACGTGCGAATATTATCAGCCTCCAAAGGAAGCATACGAAGGAATCTTAGTTCATTATGTCACTTAATGTTAAACAGCGATCTTCACTGTTGCGATTGCATTATTTGTTAATTTCGTCAGTGAAGTCCTGAGTCAGCGCCTACGAAACTTTTAATGTGTTCCGTTGTTGCAGATTTAAGCCTGACATAGCGTTCTTTTTATCTGATTGCGAATGCTAAAATGTCTGACATGAAAGGTAATTCAGACTCGAGATTGCTCTAACGCACAAAATGGCTTCAGAAAAGACTTGTCACTAGCACTGTCATCTGACCTCAGCACGGTGCCAGACGCTGTTCAACGCTACCGATTTATAATATTCAAGAATGTTTTATATTGGTAAACGTTGTTTCCTAGGCTCCAAATTTAAACATGCGATAGTCTACAATTATAATTAACACCTGGTGTAAAAATATTAATGTTTATGTGTTATTTTCCTAATCAGATTTAACAGGTTTCATGTTGCTCAGATTGAGTTGTGATCTGTAACACTTAAAACCGGTTTTAACACTTTGTTTGTGTCGAGGTCGGGATTCGGTGTCAGTGGAACAGACGGTGTCATATGTAACACATAACATACACTGAATTGCGACCTCACACTATATTAAGACAACAAGGTTCATAGGTATTGGTTGCACTAAAGAACATCACAGCGACGTCTCAATCGATGGAAAAGAACTTGAGGAACTAAATGGGTTTGTGTATCTTGGGTCAGCTATCACTAATAAAGGAAGAACTGGACTAGGAATCGATTGCTGATGATAGCAAGGAAGGCAGTCCAAATATGCTTACGCTCTAGAAAAGCAGGTGAGTCAGAATTGCTCTGAAAGTATGACTTTTTCAAGCAATCGTATTATCGATTCGAATATACAGTAGTGAACTTTGGACCATATCGGAAAAAGACCACTTTAGGATTTTTACATTTGAGATTTGGTGCTGCTGAAGAGTTGTCCAGGTGTAATTGACGGAGAATCGAACATACGCCTTGGGGCTGAGCACCATCGGCATCCCACTATTGCTCTGTCAGGATATTCTGGAGATTGCAGTTTTCCGGTTGTATTTGTTGAAGAGTAGGGCTCAGTAAGACCATCATTACTAGAAAGGTCGATGGTGAGAGAAAATGAGGCACGCCAACTACATGAATAAAAGAGGAGATCAAAGAAACAACAGGGCTAACTATCAGAAGCTGTTTGGGAGCGGCAGACAGGGGTAGATGGCGCAATGTTATAATGACCACAGCGTCCTAAACAGAGACTTCTGACTAAAAGTGGAAGAGGAGTTCTTCTCCTATTGCCATGCAATAGACACTTTATATATGATGAAGACATCGGCATGTAACCAAACTCATACTGATCACTGTTTACTTTCCTGTTCAATTTAATATGGCAATGCTGTTGTTAAAGAAGATTAATCACTATTTATAAGGGTTATTTAAGTACAGCCAGTTTTATAAGGCCCTGACCAGAATGATGTTTGCAACAGCTAGTCACAGCCTCAGCAGTCATTATATACAGTTGGAAACATTTTAATTCAGCTTGACCTGGCACTGATTTGATAGCAATTAAAAGTAACTACATTGGTACATTTTCACCTTCCACCTCCGCAGAAGAAGTGTTTACTGTGAGTGTCATGTGAGTGTGAATGATACGATGAATGGAAATATTACGTTAAAAGATTATTTGAGTGGGTTTGTAAGTTGTTAAAAGTATTTATTGCAATTTAATAAAGTAAGGGCTCTCATCGATAGCCATATACAGCCATGACTCAATACCATAATTTTCCCTTTATGACTATCAATGATTGCCAAACAACACGAGTCAGGCAGTCCTAGCTCAGATTGTCTGTTTTGAAAACACAGAGGTCGGAATATGTTTCATTCCTTCCTTTTCGTGTTCCATTCTGACAATTTTGTACAAAAAGTCTTGTGCTATTTCGTCAGATTTCTGCTTTTAATCTCAACTAAGCCGTTATATGATAATTTGCTGCAGCAATTCAGTAGCTGGATCTTTGCGAGAAGGTTTTTCATTGAACTGTGCTCTCGAGTTGATAGAACTCGAGAAAAAGTGTTGTCATTTATATTGTCAGTCGGCCTTGTTATTGCCACGTAATACAGGATCAATTTTACCTGATCTATTTCAGGTAACCATGTCATTACCATTGTCAGGCCTAGTAAATAGAAGGTCTCTGTTCAAGCGTACTGTAGGTACGTCAAAGCACTAAAACCCTCAGGTTGAAAATTTCCAAGTGCTTGGAGAGGAAAATGCAAACTCCTCTGTTGGTGTCAAGAAAAGGAAGAACTTTACGAAAGAATACAGCAGAATTGCTCATGACCGTCTCCTATGTGTTGGTTGCGGAAATATGATAATATACTTCTCAGGGTGACCTTGTCTATTTTTAGTACTGTGCAACACGACATAGAAAATTGGTTGCTTTAATTGTGAAGACCAGTATCCAAAATGAATTTGGTACACTACATGAAGTACATATTTACTTTTTTTAAAATAGTACAATAGTATTAGTACTTGATTAAAGCATTTATCCTCTATTTAGACTCACAATGCAGTGAGATGTTTGTTTTGAATTAATACGACTTGCAGCTAGATCTGTTCAATTTACTTCGAGCAATACCATGTTCAAACAAATAGATGATGTAGCAATACGGTCGCCATTAGGAACTGTCTTGGCCAAAATTGTTATCTAGTATTATCAATTCAAGGTTATGAGCAAACTGCATCATCATCGAAGTCTTACATATTGGTGACATCTTTGCGTTGTTCATAGATAAGAGGGACTGCGATAACATCTCGACGAACTGAATAAATTGCGCACCACCCTGAAGTTTATTATTGAGTATGGATAAAGTTTGTTAAATTTAGAGATTTACTAATAGAGAGATCTTTGACCGCGTTGTTTGCAATAGTATACAATTAACCAACTTTCTCAGGCCGATACATTTATTGGAAATCGTTGAACCCAAAGAAATACAGGCTCAGTCCTATATACCATCTTCTTTATCTAACTATTGTGATAAGCCATCCTTGCTATTTAAAAAAGGAGCGCGAAAATTTACAAAATTTATTAAGATGGAATGGGTACCCTGATTCGCATCCGATGCTCTGCTTTCGGAATACGGAAAAACAATTTGTAACAAGCAAGTGTCGTATTTGAAAATGCCTTAGATAGCAAATTAGCAGTTTAAGTGTGTTAGTCCATCAGGTCCATCAGGTTTGAAGGGTGTTAGTCGATGTTTCTGGGGCAGTGAAACTAACCTAAGGTAAGATATTTTCACGGTATGAAAGTGTGCGGGTTTTACTTACGCGGCCAAGGGGACCAAATTGGAAAAATTCATGGAATTTATATTTGCAATGTCGTGCTTGATGATGAGGTTCGCAGACGTTCTGAGAGTTGGGAGACGTTTTTTGAATACTGACTACCAAGAGAGAAACAACCTATAATTTTAGAAAATATTTTCAAAACGTTTAATGACCTTAGTCTACTTTATCCTCCATTAATTCAAAGGTTTTTTTTGGCTATTCGCAGATCGAGAAGAGCGGATGTGAATCGATCAGATTTTTAAAAGTTCTATAGAAAAAAATTACTACATCCCGATGGCCATCTATTTTGTATTTTTCTCGTAAATTTTTAAAACAATTGAAGTATTGAAGCAGAAGGAAATTGAGCATTTAGAGATGCCAGTGGAGGCAAATGATTTTTCTTCTACTTGAATGCTTATCCTTCTATTTTATCCATCAATCTTGCTTTATTTGGTTTGCAAAAGAAAGACGTCCTTGGTGGCTTGACTTATTCCTGCGAAGCACAAAAGTTGAGATGCTGATTTGGAGCTTTACTTGGTTCAATTATAGAGCTATATATTAATGTTGCATTGGGTTTCATTAGTTTGATATCCCGGAGTGAAGTTAATTTTCCATGAAGCTTTACATGAAATATCTTCCTTGCAGATGCACTGAAGGAAGGTGTTTTTGTCTCACCTCATACGACGGCTCAAATAAAGAAAAAGGACGTTTATGATAAGGAGTTTCTAGTACGACATGCCAATAAAGGAGAGATCGATGCAACTAAAAATCAACGAAAGGTATGGGGAGATTGTTTTGAATTTTTATTTTTTTGAATGAGTTGCTGTTAAATCCGTGATTTTTCCCCCTGTTGATGCACAAAACTGTGCTTGCGTATTATGATTATATCTCCGACTCTTTAATGACTTATACATTCATTAATGTCGTCACGTCCTGGGAATGCGTCTGCTGACTATAGGTAACAAGTTCAAATTTAATCATATCATTGTTACGTTATTTCAAGAACGATGCATTGTAATCATCACCGTTGTCCTTACCGTGATTACCATGAATCAGGCGCAAAGGAACCCATCAAAATAGTTAACCAGTACTCATTTGCTCATTGCTGTATCCAATTCTTCAATATCAAGTGTATTGCCTCATGACAGGAGGATGATGCAATCAAGTATCGGACTTTTGACCTTATTTCCGTTTCCACCAGAGCAAATCTGCTACCGTTTCGGTGCTTTGTAGAAGGTAATGACAAGTTCATTGCTAGTGGAACTTTTGAATAGAATGTTCATTTTGACTTGATATCCTTTGTAATAATTTGTGCTAAAGCAAAAGCTCCATTGGATACACCTCGATGGTATATACAAAGGCGTTACTTAAAAGCTCAGAAAAGTCTAAATTACCCTTTTTTCTTGGAATCGTTAGAACATTGCTACACTTACATATGATAACTCAGTTGGTTTCATCATTTGACACTTGCACAGTGTATGTATGTCGATCTAACGTACGGCAGGAGCGAATGATAGTTTTGCTCGCAGAAACCTCCGTGACCTGTCACAGTCAATGACAAGCCTGCCAGCCTCACGTGGATCAAATGGACCTTGAATGGAATTGTGAGTTTGATCTCGGATAAGAGACAGCTTGCAAACCCTCACCATCCTACAACAACTCCGTGAACCTCTGGCCCCGGAACAATAATGATGGTTGTCGTCATTCTTTTTGCCCCTTCCCACTTTCTTATCATGATATCTTATCGTCGTCGTTTAAAGTCGGTGGATAGAATGGACTTGCAACTCACGATTCATGGCAATTTAACATCATGCACTACCAAATCTTCTTTAATACTCAATCTTTCTTTTTTTGACCTCCAGCCGGTCTCTTCTCAGGCGATGGAAACGAGGTTGTAGTAAATGATAGTGTCTAAATGGGGTTCATCTTAGTTCTTAGATGGCGAACACAGAATGAAGCGATCGATAGTACTATGTACGTGCTGCAACTGGCAATTCTTGAGTACGAAAGGGTTTTTCTCTGAGTCTACTACTATTTTTTCTCATTGGTAACAACAATTGACCGTTAATTGTATACCCTCAATTGTAACCTTTTCTTACTTAATGTACGCTGAAATTTGCAACATTATATCAAAGTAAAGTCGTGCCTTAAACCTTTTGTTAAATGTGAATAAGCGATTCTCTTTGTTTTATTGGTTTTTCGATTTGTTATGATACTGGCAACCTCAATAATGCAATTAATGTTTTGGTCAATTTCAGTTGTTCATGGTTTGTTTAACGGGGCTTTTAGCGAGATGGGAGTGGGGTTTGTGAACAGTAATTCGTTTGTTTCGGCATCGATTTGGAAAACGGTTGCCTACTCTTTTGTCCCCCTGATTTCAACATCGTATAACTCATAATAATGCGTTCTTTTCTATTTGCATTGTTCTTTTGCTTGAATCATCGCCAAGCTACAGAAGGTCACTGTTACTCTTAACACTACTTCCATTAACCTTGTTCCATCATGGCTTCCTGTGAGAAACACATGTAGGGCAAATGGATGTACCGACCCTAACAACAGTACAGCTGTTTAGTTTTCTCAAAGATTTTATTATTTGTATATGTGCTATGCAGCAGCAAGTGGACTTTTCATCGGTCTTGTTATCAACATTAGATTACACCGTAAGAATTTTAATGACAAAAAAGCCTTAACCAGTATTTAAAATCATGATGACCGTGGTCAAGTTGCACGATCATTCGGCATAAAGGTTCAGGTTTGTAGTGGTTTTGACTTGTGCAAATTTTCACTCGACACCTTGACTCCGATTATTTTTGCAGTGATTGGAAGAACTTGTTCATTTAATTATATTATCGTTACATTATCCAAAGAGCGATATAATGTACATAGAAGGTTAGACTGATACTCATCTGGATACATATCCATGACCGTCGTCATCCGTAACTATAGACTTCGGCCGTTATGATCTGCCAACGTCTCTGTCAGCGGTTTCAGAGAGCATGCCCAATCCGATTTTCAACTCCCATACAGTTTGACAGTCCATTAATGATCTTCAAGGCATGTCTTCCGGTTCCTCTCTTACCGTCTAAATTATCCCGTGTTGTTTGATATTTTCAAACCTACCCTGTCTTGATTGATGTCATCGTAAACAGTTAAAGTCTGCTTTGCTATTCCTTTCTTTAAAATATTTTGTAGTCGGAGTTCAACGGTACCGTCATTAATTAACTGTTTAATTTGATAGCAATTCTTAAATACCTTATTGCATCTAGGACGTGTTGTTGCCAAACATTTTTGAGTTCATTTGGAAGTTATTAAAAGGAGTTGGATGCAAACTATTCCGCTTTCATTAGAGAACCTAGTCAATCCCTAAGAGAATGAAGCGCACCTTTAACAGTTGGCTTGCTGGTCAGTCAATGCAATGTATAAAGTAAGGAACGAAATGCTTATCGTTGTGAATAGATGTTCTCTGTTTAAGTATGCATTAATTTGGTAGTATGTTCCACATGCTTCATTCATTGAGGTCATCAGTTTAGTTGTCAGTGGGCTCACTCTATTTAACATAACACTTGGTCGGTTACAGCAAGAATTAAGACAGTTCTTCTTTCTGCTCTCGTATTTAAAATGGCGATGTGCCATGACATACTTTGTATTATGTTACCTATTGCATTCTTATTTGTTCGGTTCGGAGCCAAGCTACTTCAGCAGGGTAGCCGGTTTGACAACAAAACTCTGGTGGAAAATGTCAATATTAATTTTAATAGGAATTATTTTCAATTCTCTTGTTTATTGGCTAGTAAATTTGTGGTTCAAGTAAACTTGTGTAACATACAGGGGTGTAAATTAGTTGTAAATAATGATCCGTACGTTTTCTGAAGTCGATCCAAATATAAGGCGTGTAGCTATTCTTGGAAGAGATGCTATTCCAACCTTGAACTTGATGACATTGGTTTTCATGATCACGCTTAGAATGATGCTTAACCAAAGTTGATGACAAAGAAAATGCCACTCTTCATTTAATTGTTGCCTTGTACAGTGCTTGCAGTTGGTATCTATTATGTAGTGGAGATTATGAAGCGTTGAAAACCACCATGATTTCCCTGATTTAGAATTCCAGCTAAATAAAAGTTAATATGTTCAGAGACTGTAAGGTCAGATAAGTTATCTGAAAGCCTTCCTTCGGGACATACAATGAATGTATAAGCATTTGAAATGTAACAATGTGTTGTAGGATTAAGTACGATGATGCGTGCCTTGATCTGTCAGTTGGGAATGGGAGACTGCTGATATGTTAACGAGCTTTGCAACCCTTTTACAACCGTGTTGTAGGTAGCGAATCATAGTTACTTTTATCAATCTGACAACTTGACCATCCGGCCCTACTCCATTGTCAGACGCTGTAGCTTTTCGACCTGCCATTATCATTCTATCGGAGTGATTCTCTTAATGTGAAGACTCGAGAAAGTCCAAAATTGTGAGAGTCTTTTATCGTTGCTCCCCACACTTAACTGGTTAAAATATTCCAAGGATCCTTCCAGTTTGCACAATCGTCGAAGAATGCATGGCTAGACAGCATGAACACCTCGACTTAGACTCATGTGGAGTTTGGTTTTAGCTGCCAAGCCCATAGCAGGAAACAGTAATAAAAGGATATGAGACAGCTACATTCTGATTGTATGGTACCTGTTGTATCAGTTTCAGTACTAACCTCCTCTGTTGAGAGGAGATTAGTTAAGCCCTTTCGGAAACCAAATTCTTTTGATTTATTCGATTAAACGTTTTCAAGAAGAAAATGGCAAAAATTGCACGATAGTACATATTACCGTGGATAGGCACATGATATCATGCGCAGACACTTTTAGATCATCACGATCGTCTTTTCATTTTCGGCTGCTTAGCATCCATTCTGTAGACGATCAATTCATTTCAAACCTTTCTACCTTGTCGAATTTGAACCATGTGTCGAAGATGCTAGCATTGTTTTTAACTAATTCAAAATGTTTGTTGGTGGTACAGAAATAAACTGCTCAAAATAGCGGAAACATTTCAGTACTGAAAAGCTTTTTTCGTCTGATACTCATCAGAGTACAAAATATTAGTTTATGACAGTTAGAAAGCGTTCTTAACTAACCAGAAAGACCATGTGCCTTTCACAAAGTGCAGTATCAGTTGTTTACTCATTTTCTTTCCAGTGTGAGGCTAGCCATGTCGGACGCACGACTTTGAGGTTAGCTTACAGAATTAAGCAGCATGTTTATGCCTGTATTCGTTAATCATCATCTCCTATAGGGAACAACTACCTCGCGTTTCTAAAGCCAAAAGCAATGCTAAGCAATGGGACTCTGTCGTAGGCCTGAAAACCCAGACTGTGTATACTATACGTATAATAGTTTAAGCTAGGTCCGTTTTGAGTCAACCGTTGTAGAGTCCGTCCACATGAAAGCAAGAAAATCGTTGCTTTGTAGACAGAAAGAATTGGTCTTTTCATTGGGCCTTTTCGATTAACTATTCGGCTCCACAGACACTGCGTGGTCAAAACAACACCAATCTGGCGGTCAGAGTTTTGATTGGCTACTTTTAAAACACAGCTGGGTGTATATTTCATTTAGTTGCTCTCAATTTCAATTCTGATGCTTTTGTGCTCTGAGGAGTGTGAGACGAAAAAGCTTTTCAGTACTTAAACAATTTCGCTATTTCATGTAGTTTTCACTAACACAATGTTCGAGTGCTATCGACTGCCATTTAGTATTATAATGAGCAATGTTGTTTTCGGTGTACTCGGATGTCATTTCTCAGGTTTCTAAATGCTGGTCTGGCTGGAGTTCCCGGTAGAGGACCTAGATGATGATCAAACCATGACAAACGACAGATTGACAGCTTCATTTTTGTTTGTTTACATCCATTAACGTTTACTCATTCATTAAGCTTCAATTTGATGTTCGGAGAAAAACCTACTGAAAAGGGCATTTCGGTTATTCGAAGGATAAATACCAAGGACAAAGAGGCTAATTATTGGTAGCAGGTGGCCAACGAGGAAGAAACATTCATTAACGTTACGTTAATAACTGTGTTGTCTCCTTGTTCGGTTTTGCTCTTGTTCCGAATAGTCTCCGTGATATTTCAACGCCTTGCCTGCCCCATATGAAGTTTTGATTATTCTGTCGACCACTTAAAAGTGATGAGAAGTAGCAGGAAGAAAGGCAGACGGAGCAGCAGCAACAACAGAAGTAGTAGTAGTAGTGATAGTAGTAGCCGTAGTAGTAGGTGCAGCAGCAGCAGCATCAGTAGTAGTAGAAGTAATAGTAGTAGTAGTAATAGTAGTAGTAGTAGTAGTGACAGTAGTAGTAGTGATAGTAGTAGTAGTAGTAGTTGTAGTAGTAGTAGTAGTAGTAGTAGTAGTTATAGTAGTAGCAGTAGTAGTAGTAGAAGTAGTAGTAGTAGTAGTAGTAGTAGTAATAGTAATAGTAGTAGTAGTAGTAGTAGTAGTAGTAGTAGTTGTTGTTATAGAAGAAGTAGTACTAGTAGCATCAGTGGTAGTGATAGTAATAGTAGTAGTAGCAGCGGCAGCAGCAGTAGTAATAGTAATAGTAGTAGCAGCAGCAGCATTAGTAGTGGTAGTGCCGGACAGGGACATGCCTTCTATGTGGACCCTAGTATGGATTGTAGAGCTGCGGAGAAGATGAACGGAGAAAGTTTGTTGAAAGTTGTGTTGGCATCGTTCATGATTTGTTAATCTTTGTAATGATTTGTTTCCCAGGTTCGAGAAATTATATATTTAAAAGTAATGACTGTTAAAAGTTGACTCTGATAAAGCTAATGATGCCTTACATCATTATGAAGACTTTTAAGTCTGAGGCTTCGGTGTTTCCTTCGGCGCCAGCGGTAAACATTTACAGAGGCTCTGGCTAATAATCGTTTCTTTGAGAATCCCAGAAGCATTTCTGTTAAGGCATTGAAGTAATTCAACTTTTGGTATACGCTTCTCGATAAACCTTACTGACTTTATCAAGATTCCATTACATCAAGATGATTAATTTATGAAAGCAGTTTGGCATCACCCATTTGAAAGTAGTTATGGGTCAAAATATGGTTGTATTTGGAATCGGACATTTTCCTACGTGCTGTCAGGCACTGTAAATTAACGGGGGCTCTGGTACCGTCCTCTTATAACTAAATACATTCTTAAGTCAGTCATAAAGAAACTGACTTGCTGTTAATAGAAACACTTAAATGTCTTCCTTTGCAGACATAATATCCTTATGTCTCGCAAAGTAAATAGATGTCAAAAAGTCTTAACGCCAAGATCTTGATCACTTGACTCATTATAGGGTTAGCTCCCCCCTATATTTTCAAGCAAAACACAAGTGTATTCTAAATTTAGGTTGGGCCATGCATCTGTTGGTCGGACCAAGACCATTACTCAAACCAGATTTACTTTCGTAGGCCATGTTATGCACGAAGTTTATGGTGCCCTAGGCCGGTGGCCAATTTTGCAGTCTAAAGCAAGCTCAATGGTGATTGGTTATCAGAGAGTGAGTGAGACCATTCACACCATAAGCATTTGAAAAGGGATATGAAACTGTGCGAATTTGATTGAAAATGGGAGAAGTTTGTAGATACTTAAAATGTGGGGCTTGTCATATCACCGAGATCAAAGCGCACTTCGAGTGGTCCCTAAGAATCTAGATTCTATCATTATGACAATCGCAATCGCGAAAAGAGCAGCATCTCAGTTCTGTTTGCTGCTAAACACTCGCTCGGATAAACAGCGAGTTCGAGCGGAGATTTTATGAATGCATTAGTTAGTTCAGTCTGTCAGTGTATTCTTCATATTTTCTCCATATTGACAAGTCTTATGGACTCAGTCATTTGATTTGTGACACTGTCAACTTTTGACCAGTATCTTCAGAACCATCAAATCCAAGTGACTAGGATATTGTGGAAATGTTTCTTGACTATGACCGTGACAATATGGACAAGTTCCTTGAATATTTCCTAAGAGGGAGTTTGGAACGCCTTTTCTGAATGTTCATGCATTTTTTTGTTCAGCGTTGGCAGTATCTTCTACGACATGCAACGCTGCGTTCTCTGTTATAACATGACTAATTTCATGTAGAAGATGCATGAGTCCAAGCCCAAATTGCAATATAGCATCTCTTGCATTTCCCAAAGAAGAGACTGTAGCTCTCACTTAGACAGAATTCTTGCAAAATGTCGGGGCAGTAAGTCGATTGTCAATTTCAACGTGTCATGTCAGGCTAAAACCAAGGATGGTGCAAATGTTTCCTGCTCGGTGAATAGAATTTCAACAAAGTTATTGGAAACACAAGGCCTT
>JAAAKL020009991.1:0-14697 GCA_010016065.2 Carybdea cf. marsupialis auct. non (Linnaeus, 1758)
ACGAGATGTTTACTGCCAAAGATGCAGTAAAGAAACGATTGGTGACATCTACTTACGCATTTGCAGTATGTTGCTCATGAATCTTCGATTTTGATTATTCCCTCCGTACCTACTCCTTCATTTCATATTTTTACAACCTCTCAAGAAGATGATTATGTACTTTGCGGAACGTTAGAGTGAAAACCTATCTTTCAGCGGTAAGATACAAGAAAAAAGGGCCGGAGGGGTTCAACGACATACCTTCCTCAAAAACTTCGATCTTGGGTCATCCAGTCAGCTGTTGTTCGAAGTCAGGAATCGCACAAAATGGTGCGAGGTGGTTCGTCAAACACCGTATAGGTAATGGCAATGAAGAAGAAGAAGAGTGTGTAAAAGGAAAAGAAGATCAAATTGTTATGGTTCAAGAGAGCCTGAGTCGCCCAGGCAGGTCACCCCTGGGAAAGAAGTATAGCTCTGTTTTAATAAGATTCTGCATATATAAGCATGAATAAGAGGCGGACAAATGAGGTGTGACCCTCTACTTTTAAAATCATGGTGTCCGAGCTTCTTCGATGTTAAACATTTCTCGATTGATACTAAGAGGATCGTATTCATGATGTTTCCTTGAAGTCTTCTGCCACAACACATCAATTTAGGGATTTAAGGAGATTCTTGTGAATAGAGAGCAATAATAAATAACTTTATTTCATATCAAACGCTAAATCCAAAGCGGTAAGACCAAAAGACAATCTAGTGTCTGTCAAAGAGAGGTTAGTTCAGGAGTAAATGTTTTAGCCATCTTATAAACTAGGTTACTGTCAACGACAGGTCCCGCGGTTTTTAATGAGCACTTTAAGAGGATTTTGTTTCTGATGGCAGCCTACAACAAGCCCTTAAATTTGCAGGTATATTTATTTGCTGACATACTTTAACTTTCTGTTATCGTGAAAATCGTATTTAGTATTGGTGAATAAGATGGGAAGTAGCCTGCTTTGATTGAAGATAGAGGTAAACGAGCGAGTATTTACAAGTCTTCCTCTATAAATAGTACAAGCTCTCTCATTAACTTACATTTCTAATGAAATACGTGATTCTAACCCCATATGCTTACGAAAACATGCGAGTTTTCATCAACAAGCTTTGCTTTTTTCCAATAGTTGTTGTGTTAGGATGTGGCCTGATAGTTAGTCGTCATTCATCCTATGCCTTCCCCATTTACATGAACTCCGGTACATATTTCTGTGTCACTCACTCATTGACTAGTTTGTTTTATAATCTAGTTTTGCTTGCAAGTTATTTTCAGCCGGTGTTGTGGTGAAACTAGGATACCCCACGGCACCAAAGGCTTTCAACTACCCAAGAGACTCTCAGTTAGAAGAATCTCTTGTTTTCTGTTACCAACGTCTCGTAACCGGTTCGCATTTATGGTGCGTTTTACTGTTCCCTCAAGTCGATTTGTTATTACCTCAACGTTTTGAAATAAAAATACAATGGTTTAACCTTAAAAAGCCTGCGTGACCGCACGCCGCAATCTATAGGGGAATTCTCCAATGGTTAGGGAGGTTCAGATTACTGTAGAGGGTAGGGAAACGTAAGGGAGGTATAAATCAAATTTAAGTGGAAGGGGAGAACTGATTTAAAATAATTAAGGAAATGTTTAAGTTTAGATATCAAGAGACTTTTATAAATAGAAAAAGAAAGATGGGAACTACAGTGAGAAATTATTTCAAAGCCAGACTGAGAGATGTTGTGCCCAGTTGTCCGACCGTGCTCCAGAATGACAGAATAAGATAGACTAGTACTACTGCTTTGAAAATGTTGCATAGCGCTCAATCATATTCTTTGTTCATTCGAAACTTCCAAAATATCCAAAAACCGCTACTGAACCGATAAAAGAGTTGATCATGTCCAATTTTTCTATAGTTATTTAGTCATCGATTACTACATACAATATACGGTTCTTTCAGCTGTGACATTGTCAATGAGACAATAGATCAAGTGTGATTGTTCTTTCCTTAGCAAACGTTTGGCTGAGTCGTCCTACTGCTATAGGTTTGGCAATATTTCTTAACGTCTTATTATGTAAATAGGTAGATATAGATATTGGTATATTAGCTGTAGAGCTGTTCTATCAACAGTTATATAATCAACTCTACTTAAGTTTTAAACCCTTTGTAACCCCTAAGAGCTGTCAAATATGATCTGACGACCCCCTTCCAAAATTGTTCACTCAAGCATATCTAGTGCAACTTTGTTACCTATGGCAAACAGAGGTAAATCTACTTTCATTGAAATCGGAACCTGTACACCTACGAATGTGTTTACTGTGCGCAGCATTGACCAGAACAAAAATAGAGCAAGTTCTCTTCAATACAATATCATTACAAAAAAAGGTGCGCATTGCAACGTAACTTAAGTTCGAGATACGACTTACGTATGTCCACAGGATGGTTGGTGCTGCATTTTGGTGAACAATTTTTCTATCTGTGGTACCTGTAGTGTATGCGCCGAAGAAGTAGTGTACTCACTAACCAGATTGGTTGCTTTAACTGAGTTCTAAACTCGAGAACTTCTGTATATCTTTATCAATTCAAAGAACATCTTAATTACAGCTCCTCTTCGTACAAAAATCTCTTATGCTTCCTTGTTTAACGCTTACATACATGGAGAGGACTGGCGCTAGTGACGTATATATTACTTGGACACCACAGTGCTGTTAGTGATAGACACACCTCATATCTGGTTCCACTGTTAGCCTCTTTCTGAGCTTGGGTTTTATACCCGACAACGCCTCAAAGCCAGCTTCGCACAGATGTGTCGATTGAGAGAGTATCAGAAGACGAATGGCTGGGTTGGCAACCGTGGGATACAAAGAGGTCACGGCCAGCCAAAATTCACGGAAGGTCCTCTTTTTGAAGACAGCTTTCGTTATTGAGTCATTTCTTGTGGTGTTCAATTCTCCTTTGGTGTCATTACTACCTTCGAACATGGTCATAACGTCGTTATCTTAGACTGGGCACGGAATTCTGACGAAAGTCAAACTGTCTTTTTGTAAAGTTAGGAAAGTAAAAAACTCGGCAATTCGTTGTGCAGAGATTAAAGTTTGCGATTTGGCACTGTAATCAAGCCATAGATCTATGGCGTCTTTAAGGAGCCTATTTATAGGCGGATTATTACAGTCCTATCCCTTTTCCTGTCTCAAAGTTCTAGCTTTGTTTGAAATGCTGAAATTATGTAAAGAAAGTATATGTATCATTGTCTTATCTTTGCTGTTGTAAAGAGAGGTTTAGTTCATTTAATCTTCTAAGAATGTCGGCAAGATAGGCCAATGATACCAATTCATTTCGCAAAATATGGACTAAAACTTCCTCATTATCGTGCTTAAAAATGTTGTACTGAATAGTACTAGCAGATTGTGTCAGAACTAGAATCTATATAAGACAAGATCATCTTTGTTCTCCATATTTCTTTACATAACTTATTAATACGCCTCTAAAGTCTGAATGTCTATAGCACGTGTATTCTGTTAATCTCGGACTCTGTAAAAAGTTTCGGACTTGGAGAACGCAACGCAAGAAGAAGGCGCCTTATTGAGTTCTGCAAAGCTAAGGAGTTGATTATCACTAACACCTTCTTTAAGCATCACTCTAAGAACTTGTACACGTGGGAGAGCCCAGGAGATCTAATGAGAATTGAGATTAATTTCATCATCATCAATGAGAGATTCAAAAATGGAATTATAAATGTGAAGACATGTCCTGGGGCAGACTTTGTATCAGATGACAATCCAGTGGTAGTACGAATGAACATCAAGCTCAAAAAGACATTCCAGAGGCAACCACACGAAAAGTACGATATGGAGAAATTGGAACAGATTGAAATGAAGGAGCGATACAACGTTGAGATCAGAAACCGATTTGACGCACTTGAATTAGAAGAAGCAATACAAAGAGAACCAGAGGGAACATGGGAAACAATCAAAACAGCCATGAACGAAGCAGTGAAAGCTTCCATACCCAAAGTAAAGAGGCGAACAAAGAAAGAATGGATGACGGAGCAAATCCTATACCTCATGAACGAAAGGAGAAAGGCAAAGAACAAACCAGTTGAATACACGAGATTGGACAAGATGATTCAACGGAAGTGCAAAGAGGCAAACGCAGCATAGTTGACTGGAAAATGCGAAAAGTGAAAGAGATAACAGGAGGAAAGTAGATGAAAAACGCAAGTGAATGCATCAGGGATAAGGATAACAAATTGCTTTATGAGGAAGACTAGATCCGGAACAGATGGGAAGAATATGTTACTGAACTGTACAATGACACAAGGAGCGACGAGCTCACCTTGGTAGATGATGAAGGCGATAACATCTTGGTGGAGGAAGTACAGGCAGCAATTAGAGCCCTGAAAAAGAACAAGGCCGCAGGTCCAGATCAGATCAATACCGAAATACTAAAGGCACTGGACACTTTGAATCTGAGAACAATAACTACCTTTTGCAACACAATTTGCCAACAAAGAAGCTTCCCAGGAGACATCAGTAAGTCGGTATTTATTATACTACCAAAGAAGCCCAAAGCAACAAGATGCAACGAATTCCGCACGCTCAGCCTGATGAGCCACACCCTGAAACTAATCCAAAGAGTCATTCCGAATCGGAACAGAACAGCATGGGAGAGGGAAGTCAGTGAAAGTGGATTATTGAAAGGAAAGGGGAAAAGAGAAGGAATCTTCAACCTGAGAAGCATTTGTGAGCGGTATCTCTACGTTAACAGGCTTATCTTCATCTGTTTCATTGGCTACGAAATGAACTTTGATCGTGTGAATCAAGAGAAGATGATCGAAAGAAATGGAACAAGAGGAAGAGATATCGATTTCATCAAGACGCTATACTGGACACAGAAGGCATGTATCCAACTGGAGAAGACTACGAGAAGCGAGGTGAAGATAAAGACAGGAGTCCGATTAGGCTGTGTGCTCTCTTCAAGTCTGTTCAACCTCTACACTGAACACATCTTCCGCACCATTGAAGATTTTAGAGGAGTGAACGTCGGGGGTAAGAATATAAACTACCTTCGTTATGGGGACGACACAGCCTTAATTGCTGAAGCGCCAGAGATGCTCCAGAAGATTTTGGATACAGTGAATGAAGCAGGGAAAACCTATGGCACGAAGATCAATGCCAAAAAGACAAAAGTAAGGACGGTAGCGAGATCTGAAAAGGATCCATGTGAAATAAAAGTTGACGGCGTCCTGACTGAGGAAGTGAAATCCTTCACATACCTAGGGCAATTAATAACCTCTGATGGAAAAGGCGAAAACGGCATACAAAGACGAATCGGTATGACCAGAACAACTTTCATCAAGATGTCAAACACCCTAACTCGTCGGGAGATTCCGCTGAAGACGAGACTACGAATCATGAAGTGTTACGTCTGGTCAACCCTACTGTATGGTTCCAGCAATGATAAAAAAGATTGCCTCTTGTGGGTCTTTGTGTCTACAGGAAAATGCTGAAAGTGAACAACGACGACGTACTTGAAAGGGCGAACGGAAAAAGAGACCTTTTGTGTACCATTCAACACAGAAAAAGGAGATAATTTGGACACTTCATACGCCAGAATAGTATCCAGCGAGCACTACTGGAGGACCGAACTGAAAGCATGAGACCAAGGAGAAGGCCAAGAACAAACTGGATGGATAACATCACAGAATGGTCAGGAATCCCATGTTACCCTGAAGCTATGGGAGCAGCTCAAGAGCGAGAGCTATGGAGACATGTGTCATCCAACCCACGCCTTTTGGACCGAAGAAAAGAAGAAAAAAAACATTAACGAAATATTAACCAAACAGCAGAGAGAATACTGGACGAAAGAGCAAGTGTGAAATTAAAACAACGGAAGTGACAATGTTCTAGATATGATGGAAGGAAGAAGAATAGTAAGAAATAAGCTGGGAATATGTAATAGCGTATCAAAAGATATACAAGCAAAGGAACAAAGCAAAAGAAGATTACGGTCTGTATTCAAAAGGGTTGCTTAACATCATCCAACGCCCATCCCACCCACATCGTGCCATCATCTCCCAAGGCCGGGACCAGGTCTGATCTATTTTCCTCTGTCAAATTCAAACAGCGAATCCAAGGATGACAGAAAATCATTCATGATTGCACTTGACGTAAAGAGGCAAAAGTATAGGATTGTAGTAGAATTGAATTAATCTGCCAGCTGCATTTAGTGACGAGGAATTCATACGGAGATAACGAGTTGATAAGAAAGAGCTTGAATTTATAGGCGATCATGTGCGTAGTTGTAAAATTAAGGAGAAATTAAACAGCCAGTTCTTCAATTCCAGAGATATATGCGCTTTGAGACACAATGTAGCCTCTACTTTACTTTAATTGGCATTGAGATATGTTTCTCAGTGTATAGTTTCAATAATTTTTTCGAGAGCAACTGAGACACTTGTTAAGCATTTGAACACTTGAATGGAGTGTAAACATGCAGGAACAAAAAGACTTGTTTCATAGCATATTTGCAAAGAACATTTAGCGAAATCGTGGCGGTAGGGAATTCTGTCTATTGTCGTATTTTACTTGTTAGTAGGCCTTGATGTCTTCCAAAACTTTGTCTACGTTAGTAAATTGTAGTCATATTTCATTTATTCTCACGTGAGAAGATTTTCATGCGGTCTAAATCATGTATCTGGCGTAACTGCAACAGTATTAGAACACAACAGTGAAATGTGAAAGGAGAGAGAAATCAACTGGGACAGAGTCGAAGACGATGGCCCAGTGATAAATTTCGGAAAAAACAGTCAGCTCTCGTGCTTTCTTGAATAGACCCTTGACTTCGCATACTTCGACGACTTGGCTCACAGGAGCACAGGATTCTGCATGATGAAACCATCAGGCATGGATCAATTCAAGGTAATTCACTGATCACATCTTTAGCATGGAGAAATGAAAGACGTGCGGCAACAGGAGGCGTCGGAATCCTATTTGGGTGCAAGGCAGCAAAAGATTTAAAAAGTGTTAGATCCCACACATCACGAGTAGTCATAGCCAACATAATCCAGGAACAACTATTATTGTCTTTTACTCTCCCACCAACATCTCAGATGACGATATCATTAATAGCCCTAAAAGGGCAATTGAGTCCATATCTGTACATAATGTTCTGATGATAATGGCGACTTCAACGCAAGAATAGGCAAACCTGATGCAAAATTCGCATTTCACGAAACTATCAACAGAAATGGAAATGGCCTATTAGATCTCATTTGTGAAAAGAACCTCGTCATCACTAACATTGAGGTTCCAGAAAAGAGAGGGTAAGAAATGGACCTATATGGACCCTGCTGGAAACAAATGTCACCTTAACTACATTCTGTCAAATAAGAAATGGCAGAACAGCATAGTTAATACAGAAACGTACAACACCTTCTCAAACATAGGTTCAGATCATCGTGTGGTCACTGCTAAAGTCAGGCTTAGCCTCAGAGCCAATGGGAACATGCCACCCTAGAAAACCAGGTACGACTGGAAGCACTTCACCACTGACTCAGACTTGCAAAATTAATTCACTGTGGACGTTAGAAATCGCTTTGATGCACTAAACGATGATGAACCTCCACCGGAAAATTGTGAAAGATTCATAAAGGCTACACAAGAGGTAACTGAACTCCTCACACCAAAGATGAAGAAAACCAAGAGGTCGCAATCATCATCAGACCCTAGGGTAGAAGCAGCAAGGACAACAGTCAACGCAGCATGCAGTAGTTACCAGCATGGAACAGATGAGAACACGAGATATGAATATGAGCAAGCCAGGAGAGAGATGGTGAAGGCTCAGAAGATAGTCACAGAAGCAGACCTGAATTATAAAATCAGATTAAATGAGGAATCAAATATTAACAGTCAACATGCTCAGGCCTGGAAGTTGGTTAATGAAATACGTGGAAGGAGGACATCACAGAGAGGCCAGATAGCGGGTGACACCCAGAAGGAAAGAGTCAAGAACTGGTATGATCACTTCATTAGGCTACAAAGCAGCAAACATGATGCTTCCGATGCGGACGTAGTCATTCCACCCATATTCGAGAATCTAGGCATCAAAGAAGGTCCGTTTGGTGAAGAGGAATATGTGATAGCCAAGAAATCCCTCACCGAGGGAAGATCTTGAGGGGAGGGGGGAGAAAGGAATAACACCTGAGATATTGAAAAGATGGGACTTGAAAAGTATTATTCTGGAGTTCTGTGACATCGCCCTCTCAAATGGCCAGGTACCAGACCAATGGTCAATAATCAACATCATACCAAGAGCGGGGACCTAAGTCTGGGAAGCTCCCTGGTAGCCAAATTATGTAACAAAGTGATACATAGCAGAAAATGACCCAAACTATATCGACAGGTAAGGCCAAACCAAAACGGCTTTCGCACCGGCAGGACAACTACAAGCCAAATATTAGAGGAGGATTAGAGAGGGTATTAAAGAATACAACCTGACAACTGTAATAACCTTCGTCTACTTCAAGAAGGCCATTGAAATGGGCCACCGAGGTATGTTACTTAAGATCCTAATGGCGTATGGAGTTCCAGACAGCCTAGTAACGGCAAGTGATGGTGTTTATAGAATCACGCGGGCTCGGATACTTACTCCTGATTGCCCCACAGACGACTTTAAAATACACTCCGGAGTCTTGCAGGGGGACACTTTGTCACCGTCTACTTAGCAGAGTAGAATCATCTGCAAGTAACAAGGGCCTTGCAATGAACGCCAAGAAAACTAAAGTCATGGCTGTAACCAGCCAGACGACATACAAATCATTACTAGTGACGGGTCCCAACTGGAAGTAATGCAGGATTTTAAGTATCGGGGCTCCTGGATAAGCAGCACAGAGGCTGACATCAAGACCCATAAAGCGGCTGCCTGGAAGGGATGCCATAAGCTGACAAATATCTGAAAATCGGACCTATCCAGAGAGTTCACAATGAGCCTTCTACACTCCACTGTGGAATCTGTTTTGCTCTATGATATGAAACGTTGACCCTTACCCAACAGCTCTGTAAACAACTCGATGGCTGCTATACCAGGATGCTCAGAACAGCACTAAGCATCCACTGGAACCAGATCCTCAGCAATGAACAACTTTACGGTAACCTCCTGAAAATCTTCGATGAGATCAGGAGACGAAAACTGAAGTTTGTAAGACACAGTGTGAGAAGTCACGATGCGCTAGTACTCTGAACCCCCAACTACGGTCGGAGAAAACGGGGCAGACCAGCACTAACCTACATCGGCTCACTTAAAAAGGACACAGGTCTTGATGTAGCAGAACTGGAGACTGCCATGACTGACAGAGTCAGTATGGCGTGCCATCACCGCTCGAACAGACAGATGACAGTTCGCCACAAGTAAGTAAGTAAGTAAGTAAGTAAGTAAGTAAGTAAATTGACTTCGCGTCACCTTAAAAATGCGCGTTAGATAGAAAGAAATTGCGCTTTGAAACTTCACCACTTTCGATTTACACAACAGTTGAACCGTTTGACTCAGAACACCACATCTCTTTTCACAATAAAACTTTACCTACAGCTTCAGTCTGTTAACTTTGTTTAATTGTGTCGCACTACACTTGATTGTTTCAGGAAATCTGTTTCACTGTCAAATATAGAAACATTCCTTATCTTGCGTTAACACTATTATTGTACTTTGTTTTAGCAAATGAAAGCACACCCAACCAGAACTTATTCTAGAAATGCAACTTCGCACGAACTATAACCAACCCTTATGAATATTGCTTCAGGTAAAGGATGAGCGAAGGCTTAAGCTAATAGATTAGGCACATGATAAGAGAAGGCTTAAGTCAATAAATTCTACTCTTGTAAATACAAGCTTAGATGAATACAAACTGAGAGGAAGAAGAATAACTGATTAAACAACATGCATATAAAGAAGTACGGCAAAATACTATAGAAATAATACACAATAAAAAATGTTTCATCGGGAATGGTTTCGGTTAAACATAAAAAGCTACACTGTGATGTGGAACCATACTTAAAAGATGGTCAGAATCTATCGGTGACTTTTTTGAGGACACAGAAATATCAGGAGCACCTGCAGAAATAACCAAGGAATGGAAGGAAAAATCGTCAATACTGATGAGTGAAGAAACATAGTAGGCCATGTTTGCTTTGAAAACCATCTGTAAAGGAATGATCCAGGTGCATAGAGGCTTATACCTACATTTTATAGATTATCAGATTACAAGACTAGAGATCACATTTGGCAAAAAATAATTGAGAATGGTTCAAAATCTATCATTCAAACAAAAAGCAGCTGTGGGCCGTGATAAAGTGTGAGGTAGAAAACGAATGTATGATGTGGCAGAAGTTTCTACACATATATTGAGAAAATAAGTATAGCTATTGGAAAAACTAAGCGATGAGGAAATGACACAGTCTTATGGTCGGATAGCGATGCAAGAAGAAAAGATGTTGGACCAAGACGCAAGGAAGAAAAATGGGTTAAAATTATATTTTTGAAGAAAGGGTGAAAGGATTCAGGAAATCAACAGGGGTCAAGTTACGAAGGGGAAAAATGGGTTGGAGAAAGGTGAAACTCAATATTACGGAGAAGAATAGAGCAGGTAGGGTAGCTCTGTTATTTTGATAGCCAGATAACAATTGATAGTAAATGTGTGTCAGAAGTAAAGTTGAGTATCGAGAAAGCAAAAACACGTTAATGTCATTAGGTTAAGGAGGTTTCTGCGTGATCCAAAGATGGGTATAAATCGTAGAAAGAGAATTATTGTGTACTTCATGTTATCGATTTTGTTGCGGGTGGTAGAGACGTCGAGCTGCCGTGGTCTAGTGGGAGCCGCCGTGGCCTATCGGACTCAAATGCCAGAGGTACAAATCGATATCGGAAAAAAAATACTATCGGTTGGAGAAGGTTACGGGAGACTACCCCTGTAAATGTGCTCTCACCCCAGGACATTGTTCAATCTGGTTGGGCAATAAGCTATGCTCGAAATCGAGTATACCACCAAAGAAGGTAGCGTGGCACATGGACAACAAACACAGAAATAAAAAAAATTAAATATCTCTTGATTGTTAAGCTACTGATGAATGCTTAACGCCAGTTAGAATATAAAGAAGGAGAGAAGGAAAGAAGAAGGAATCTTTAGACATGCCAATAGAGGGAAATAGCTCCATCGTAACGTAAGAAGTAGGAAACGTAGATACTGCAATCCTGTGTTGAGACATATTGAATTGATGGAAAGATTTTAAAAAGGCAGGCAACGAAGGGCATGTTTAGATGCCATTTGTATATGGGGGAGAATAGAAGTAAAAACACAACCTTTGTTAAAAGTTAGATGAGTAGAGACGCATCACCTCCCATTTTCATAATGGAGAAGGAACTTAACACTGCACGACGCCCTTTGGAATACGCCAAATTGTAGTCGGCTTTACTATATATAATATGCACTGCAAGAGATCAGATCCAAATAAAATATTTCCAACCAACCCGAGGAACTGAAGAGGGTTCCTTTTGGTGTTTACTCTTTCTGTAATAACTTAAACAATCGATTGGCAATCATTTTGAGGCAATATTTGTTTACAAACTGCTATAAGAGTCAGGACCTGTGGGACAGTCACTAGGTATGTTTGGTTTGATATCTGTGCTCAGCTAACATAACATATCAATTTATGGGACTTAAAAAGTACAATATTCTAAGAAATGTAAGAAAATGCAAGATAGATAAACAAATGCTTACTAGGCTGTTGTGATAACAACTTTTCTATTTTGCCAAACAGGTTTAGGGCTGATCCGAAATTCTTGATTAAAGAGATAATTCTTGTCTGCATTAAGTCATAAAACCAGCCAGTTTAATGCGGACGTGTATGGCAATACTAGAGTTTGGAAAGTCAGTCTACATGAATCATGTTCACGTGAAATCGAAGAGTTATTTGTACCAGTCATGGAGCTGATTGGAAGGAAAAGGAACTGCTCTTCTCCAATTGGTTTATACTCCAGTTTCTGATTCCCTTCCTCCTTTAACCTCCATGAGCCAAAATATTTCCCTGTTATTAATGTTGTCTTTTCCTTTTAGAAAGCTTGCCGAAATGTTTACTTAGGCGGAGCTATCTCGGTTGTCTCGTGCCTGTGAAAGACCCAAAATGTTTTTGTAGATGAATTTCTGACCGAGAGGTGGTTTAAAAGCAGATTGTTCACTTCTCTTCAGCTTCTCGAAGCCTTTTAATTTGACCTTTTATGGCCTGTTGTTTCCTGAGAGCAACAACTCGGGCGTATCTCACGTTTCTTTCTGGATGTTATTCCCCTAGCCGGTTGTAGTGTTCTACACGTTTACGAGCTACCCGGATTTAAAATTAGTATTTTTCTTTCTTTACAGGTTTCCAACCAGTCAGGACTGCCAAGTACTCTTGCAGAAGTGGTTGACCCCTAGCCTTGCTACACCGCAAGTCACTCGGTTTGGGACAACGTTTGCCAGACGTCCGGATATGCCCGGCCTGACTCGGCCTACACCACCCACACATGCCTCAGAAAGAACAGCCAAATTATCGTGGTGGGAGGCCAGGGCGCTGCGTTTGCCCTCTGCACCAGAGGTAAATATTTACATTGTAATGTACATTTGGGAAATATTAAGTGTTTGGTTGAACGAACTCGATTAATGTCTGTGACTCATCATTTCAGACAGAAAATTAGAGAGATCCACTGAGTGGCGATGCAAGAACCAGTAGTTGCAAGCTATTAACAATTGGCCGGTAATAACTCCTAAGTGGACTGTAGGTTGCCGACCTCCGATATATAAGAGAAGTGTGGTAACTTCTGGTTACAAGGGCAATAGCTCTGATATTGATCTTGCAATGTAGGAATATACTTGAGTATATAAGTGCAAAGTACCAAGAATTTAACATGACCATGAATATCGAGGATGTTAAGTGTGTGAGGACCTTCATCTAACAGAGTAGTAATGTCTTATAAATGGCAATTTTCATATAAATTGAACTACGGTCTTGGGAGAGCAGCCAGAGGATTTACCCGTATACTAACAATGATGAAACTCAATAAGACTAGGTTTCTCACCAAGTAGAAGATCTTCCAATCAGTAGCGATAGCAACCTAAGTCTATGGTGCAGACGCCTAGGATATCACCACTCAGGAAGCAAACCACCTGTCTGCTTTTAAAGTGTACCTCCAGTGGTCAGAAATTTTTGGAATATCTTGTTCATTTTGTTCCGAGGTATCGAACCGCCTCGTTAGTTTTGGTCTCGCGTGCAGTTTTCCGTAGTTATACGTGATTCTTTAACAAATCTTTTCCAGAACGAGTATTTTTGACGTCACAGGGAACAAATCTGACATCATAAGGAACGGGGAAGCTCAATTGTTGATGCTGAAAAATTCAATACGAGGCAAACATGTCGGCACCCAGCAGTGCAGTCTTGAGCTCTTTTACACGGTTTTACGTGAAGTACACTCAACGTACGGCAAAAAGAATAGATGGAGGCTTTACAGGTACAATAACCAACATACCAAAAAATTTCTGACCACTGGAGGTACACTTTAATAACATGATTTCGCCGTATACATGTGCGTCAACTGGAAACTTAGATCATATTTCCAACGTAGGGCTCCTTCATATAATACGGAAAGTACCACTAACCACCTTGTTGCGGAGGAGATACGGCCATGGTTTTAGGATGTTGTACGTATGTCCATACACAGGATTCTACGCGGACTCTTCTTCCAGTCGGCCAAGTTGCACGAGACAACGTGGTAGGAAGAAGACTAGATGGAGCGATGTTATAACATGAGACTTGCGGGCTATGTAGATAACCGTAGACGAGGCTGTACAACATCTAGCCAAAGATCCATGGGTGAATCTTGCAATGGTGCCATGTGGACAGTCCACAACCGCAAACGATGATAATGATGAATGTGACGATGATGATGATGATGATGATAATAATGATGATAGTGGTATAGGGGAGGATTGTTGTGCAAATAGGAAAATAATCACACGTTTGTCTGCTCATTATAGGATTTCTTGGCCATAGGAAGTGACTTCTCAAAAAATACAAAAAAAGTGCTTATGGAACCATGGTTCTGTCTTTACTCATAAAAAACAGTGAATTTATTATTGTTACAATAATGTTATTGGTTTAGCAAAACTGATTTATCATCGTAGATGCACGTGGAGAGATATTGAATACTAAGTAAGTAATAAGTACGTAATTTGCTGGCAAAATGAAGATAAATTATTACATAAACTCGATCCTTAAATCAACAGTGTCACAGTTTGTTCGGATGACAAAACGCTCCTTTTTCCTAAGTGACCTCTCAACCCTCCACCCTTAGAAATGAAACATCATGTCCTACATAATTTACGAGATCAGTGTCTTTAAGCCATGTGCCTTAGAAAATTCTGTGCACGAGCCAGCGGGTGTGACACTGGCGACCAAAGGAGTATAGGAAACTATTTCATTCGGACACCAGCAATCTGTGAGTTAGATTGACTAGCTATTACTGCCCATTTTTTAGCACATATGATCCTAATGTCCTTCAGAAAATAGGACCTTTCCGCTCATTAAGGGAAGCGGATAGCTAATTCAATAAGAAACTTGCTAAATAAGGACACAAAGGACGATTGTTTGTCGTGACTGAATTGCCCAAAACTACTAGATGCTTGTGTTGA
>JAAAKL020009992.1:0-14697 GCA_010016065.2 Carybdea cf. marsupialis auct. non (Linnaeus, 1758)
TTAAGATCTAAATTTACAATCGCGGTTTCCTTTAAATCTACAATTGACGTATTTTCCCATACACACCCTAAATTACAAAAATATTAATATCCTGTAATACATCTATCTCAAAATTTCTAAGTTGCCGAATCATCACTTACAGCTCGTAAAACCGAAGTTGTGACGTAAAACCACAATTTACCGTCGTCACGTCTTTCGTGAATCACACATGGAATCACGAACCAGAATTAACATGCAAATGAAAGGGGATTTCCCGACACAGGATGAAGTCCTCCCCCATTTCGTACACACAGTTTACAGTTCTGCTGTAAAAATTCCACCTTCTAGCTGACCCTCTTGCTACTCTTTGCTATGTTACCTAAACTATTAGACGTGTTCCCTTAGTAGACATAAAAAAGGTAGAAAATGACCACAGATTGGCTAAAAATACTCTGACCGAAGTAATGGAAAATGTAATGTTCTTCAGGACCAGGTTCAATTGATTAGCATAGCAGTGGATAAAAGGGCATAACTGTATCTTACCCTTCCTTTACCTTGAACACCTTTATTCTTTACACTCATAACAGCTGCTCCATTGTACATTTGAGCAAGTATCATTTCGTTAATATCGTAAGGTTCGATTTCAGTTAAAATAATGTCACACAAGCTATCAGCACTAGAATCAAGTGGCTGGAGAAAACCGTGAATACTTTCAACAATTCCTCCATTGCACAAAAATCTTAGCATTAAAACAGATTGTGTGATGCAGGAAACATGTGGTATCATCCACTTTGATGGCAACGAAAGAGGCTCCCTCTACATTTTTAAGTATCCATTCCCTGTAAACCTCAAACATACAATTTGATTTATTTTAAACCTAATGACTTGTGAGTTTGAAGACTCTTGCATGCTGAAGATAATCTTCACATTGTGTATCTAGTCGTGGAATCAAATGAAGGAGCCACAGGAAAACGCCTTAGTAAGCTCATTCCCCTCCCTCATCATGTCCACCAAGGAGGGAGTTCGTGATTCCCACAGAATTTGATACAATTTATTATTCCTCTGAATATATGCCGATTTTTATCCAATTCTTTGTTATGACGCTGAATTGATAAGAGATGACTTTGACTCAGTGATGAAGCTATATCCGAGTTTCCGAATGTCAAAAGTTGGTTGTTAATATGAGTAAAAGATTATTCGTGCTTCGCAATTCTCTCCGAGAGATGCTTCAAATCTGTAAGACCATTTTCAGTCCATTGTGCCTCTCTCCCAAATAGGAGACAAGGAGAACAAAAAATTGACTTTTGCTCACACTGATTGCTAAGCAACGTTTTTTTCAAACCAAGAGACTACGTTCAAGGCACGGTTTTTATCGTTGATGTTGTTTCCTGTACGATAGAAACATCCTTCGGATCATGTGGGCCAAGCCTTTAACTTCAAGGTTTTGCTGTGTTGATAGATGAGTGAAGGAACACTCGAACGGTCAAACAGACAAACGGTCCACTTCATTCATCTCGTAAAAAGATAGTGTAGCAACACGTATTTTCTGAATCAGGACTTCACCCTAAACCATCAATATAGAGTTTCTCTGTTAACTTGGTCTTCGATTTCTTCCCTCGTTGCAGTAAAACAACTGAGAAAGTCTAGATCTTGGTAACAGTCAAAGGGCACGTGACAAGCTGCTCCATCTGATTACTATGAGACAGGAGTGACCAAACAGCAACGATAGAGTTCACTTGGTCATATTTAGTCGGATAATCACTTCAAAAGGACTTGGCCAATTTTTAATTCTTGTAGTGAAGGGATGAGAGCGGCACTCCTCAGTTTTCTCTCAGTAAATGAACAACGCAACAGAAATAGACGCTGTCACACTGTGCCTAAGAGAGCGGTATTTCAATCCCAGTTGTAAACACATGAGCAAATTTAGTTTAATTTACCTTGGTGCAAGCCAAAGGGCACTGGGCAAAGTGCACCGCCGCCTAAATAGATTTCTGCCAAAACAAAATGACCAAACAAGCAAGGAGAGAAAAAACCTAAAAAGCTGATCAATTTGGGTGGGGTTTGGCAGGGTAAGCAGGTTCTCTTTGCCTTGTATCAGCAGTTACTCTTTCAGGCTGCTTTGATGTCATTAGCGCTGTATCCGTTGGATGCGAGCAACACAACATCCAAAGCTCGATGCCTACTTCCTCAGGAGCCCGCAATCCAACAACATAAATCAGCAAAATAGTTCAAAGTCCAACAGCCTGAAGATTGGAGAAGTATCCCTCGAAACGTAGCTCCGAAAAAGACCACGACTCAAAGCAAGACAAATGTCTACCATCAATTTGAAAATGTGTTAATGCAAGCAGTGTTTCTTTCAAAGCGAAAATTGTTGTATTATATATAGTTAGTGGGTCCTGTGGGAAAAATTTCAGTGTAATATATTTTGTTTTACTTTAACATCTTTGATACCTTATATCTTGGTAATCAAATGCGCAACTCAATCGTTGTATGGCTGTCTAGCTCTGTTCACATCTTACTGAGCAGATGTTTAGTAAAAGAAATTTCCTATGTGTGCAAAGTGAAGATAGTATGATTAGATGTGATAGATATTCCATATCTCAAGTTTGCAAATTGTGGCTATACAAGATTGTAAGTAGTTAAAACCTGACTAGACTTTCACTTTTCCCAGAGAGAAACACTAATCGATGTAGGCAAATGTGACGTCAAGAAATGTCTTTGACATCACTCCATTTAAGCTCATTATTCTGAAAGCAAGGCAATTACTGAAAACTATTCAAAACACAATATTGCAAGATTTTTGCGTATTCAAGACCTAACATACATATGCGTTGAAAATAAAATCGTCTCCTTATCTGCTATCTTTTAAGTCCATCTGCTCACAGCGATAGCTTCGTCAGATTCACAAGTCTCATGTCACTTATCCTAGGCTTAACGATGATTGAAAACTGTGCTAAGGATGTCAAAGAAATCGGAAAGAGCTCCATGTGTTAATCATAGGAAAATCAATGATCCATCAAACCGGGGCTTCTATTGGCAATATCATCGTTGCTGCTACGTTCGTAGGTGAATAACATTGTATGCTAGACTATAGGCTTCTCCTCATATAAATAAGTTAGGTAGACCTGCTTGCCAGAACAACAAATCTATTAAGAGTCACTCGTAGTTATTAATATCAAACTTAATATCTATATCTATCTATATATATATATATATAAATAGTCAAACAGCCGACAGTACTCTGGCAGACACACAAGCAGTCATGAACTACATAGTATAGATCTCATAAACATGAAGTGCTTGGGGCGCTGGCCCGGTTATATAAATTTGTGTTTGTGTACTTGAATAAGTTTTGTATGAAATCTAAAAGAAAAGTAATTTGGTTTTTGTAATGGTAAAATGCTCAGAATAACATAAAAGCAATGTTTCACAATTAAAGTCAACAATTAGCCGATCTTAAATCTTCATGTAATTTCTTTTTTTATTAAAAGGGTTTCGTCATCCCATGCAGCAAATTCCTGGTACTATATAAATCGAATATATGCGAAAGTTGCGAATTTGAACAAGGTGTCGTATACACGGTTTTATACATAAACAACTGTTTACTTCATGTACCCCAGAATGTTAGCAACCAGTTTATGAAATTTGCCAATCAGTTTTTCGATTTAAACGTCAGAAAATTTTCTTCACTGGCCTGTATGAGATGCTTTCGAAGTTGATAGCGTTTCAAGGCGTTTCTGAATTGCATTGAAGTTATCTTTTGCAACCAATTGTTTGTGTTTTGTTCTCTTCAATTGTTACTTGTGGGTGTCTGACTTTGGTAACCTACTTCTTGTTAAACTGAAAATAATTTGATGCGAATTAAAACTTTGGATTTATGCTTAAATACTACACTTAAAAATGTGTTGGAATAGATTCAGCTTTGCTCAACGTCATTGTAGGAAAACCTATCAGATAATTAAGCCTTCAAATTTAGTCTTTTATGCTACCTTATTCTACTTGTCATGTGAAAAAGTTAAACCTTAAGTGGGTACATTTGGTAACTATTAAAAAATTAAAAACGTTGCAGAGGTAGCTGTTTTCTGGATCATCTGGCACAGCCCTTTTCAGCATAATAACCATAAAATCAGATAAAGATGCCTCACTTTGTAAACATCCTGTGTTACTCATTGCAATACATTTTTGGTATTCTACTGGTCCGAAAATACTGCAGTTAAAGGGAAATTTCGTAGAAGATAGTACGGCACAACTCTTGCATTTAGAACCAGCTTATTGATCTGGACATGATCTGGCAAATTTAGGGTTATCTGAATCTAAGGAATTATTTGTTCCAATCCAGCATAGCTAGAGAACATTTCAACTTGATGTATGTATCGAAATGTGTTTATAACGTTTCATAATGCCTTTGAGTTTGCCTTCATAATTTAAAATACTCAACAGTGTCTAAATATACACTCAAGGAAGAAATAGTCTTTATTGTCAGACTTAGATTTTCGAAGGGATAATAGTTCAAATTATGGCAGCTGCAAAGCAGAAAAAGGTTGCCTCAGGTGGACAAAAAGTGAAAAATATACGCTCAAGTTTTATCTCTTAAAGACCACTTAGGTACAATTCGTGAATAATTTATTAAAGCTGTTCCTCAAGGAAAAACAAATTCTGTATACTTGATTCGATATACTGTTTGTCTTATGAGCTTATAAAATACATTTTAGCATGACTGTATGACTTGTTGATTAAGGAATAATGAGAACATACCTATGTCGATTTTACTTCAAATATTAGTTAATTTGACAACTAAATTGGTGAAAGAGATTGGAGAAATCATTTGTAGCAAGCAAAGTGATGATAGATGCCAATAAAGTAGCAATAGGTTCTCCCGTGTCTATTGTAAATAACTTAAAATGAAAACAATGCACCTTAAATACCATTGATGCGGTTAACAAATATTCTATTTTAATGAGTCTGTATGAATGGCATTACTTTTGAACCTCAAAGTAACACCAACACGACAACGTCTTCCCTATTGATCTGTTCTATTAGAAAACAGCGAATTTTGCCAGCTATTGTTAATTATACCCAGCCATTTGGCATGCGATTCATCATATTTCACATTTCTGTGAGAACTGTATAGTGTTTACTTCTCAAAGAATGATGCACAGTTTGATGTACATTCTAAGATCATTAACTTGCACGGTAAACAGCAAAACAGTTACTAATATTTAAACAAATATTCAAAGAGCTCTAGAATTAGAAATGTCTATCAAAGAATTTCTTACGTATATGTCACCTACCTGACTGCACTGCCATCTCAATCTCCATTATTTCAGACCTTATTTAGCTGCCCAAGTCTGTGATAGGGATACTCTACAAAAACTGTCTATCCAACATCACAATCTAAAGAGCAAGTTTCAACTCATATGCTAATTTTTAGGAGATAATCTCCTGTTCAAAGTCGTCGTCAGTCAATGAATTGGGATACTGTGCACCTGTACTGCAAATAAAAGACATGACGTTTGTATTCTAACAAAGATACGACTTTCGGTATCTTAATTGAGGAGGTCAGTGATTTTTATGCTTACTGCAAACCTTGTGGCTTAATTGGAATAGTGGAAATAACAGACCGAGCACACCTGATAAGAATAGCTCATGAAATTACACTTGACATAGATAAAGTTTTGAATGATAAGGAATCAGATTGCGTTATATTACTTAACTCTTAAATTAAATTGGCACAAACAAATCAATTGTACACTTGGCGGAACAATCCCAGTAACAACTCAATGAAAACATCTGTCTGCAAAAGAAGGCATACACTAAGTCGACCAGTTCATTACCACAAGTAAAAATAAAGAACGATGACAATCTCAGAGTTTAAAGCAGTGAGAGATGTTACTTGGCCTTAAGAACTGTTTAGGACTTTCATACGTATTTTTTGGTTTTGATTCGTGGAAATTTTAGTAAGAGAAAGTGCCGTTGTTTAACCCGCGTCGTGATTAATGCTGAAAGACGTTTATCTGAACGGAACAGGTACCTAAGCTAGATGAAGTATTCTTGTCACCAGATGTATTTGCATTTCGAGTTAAAATTCACTCTTATTCCAATCAATTTTTTAAATTAGAATTATTGTGCTACAGATTGGGAATTGAAAACAGTTCAACAAAGATTCTTATTTGAATAGTGGTATCACCTTGTTGATTTGGAACCAGCTGCGCGAATAGCAGGTTGGTGAACTACTAGTGTGTTCTCGTATGTCAAGGTTAGGTCACAATAGTAAAATATGCCTGTGATTTCGCTTTTTTACAAATCTGTCTGCTGAGTCCATTGCTATCTATTGTATTGGATTTTCCGTGTTCGTATATCTCATGTGAATGAAGGTATTCAGCAACTGACATTGAGTATTGGGTATTAAAAACTGATTTCTAAAAGCTTAATGAAGAGAGTGGTTTAATCGTGACACATTATTACGTTTTCCAAGCAAAAAAATATTAATATCACAGAGTGGAAACACAAAGTTATTAGTACACAAATAGATTTGACGCTTCGCGAATAGAATTTTCAACGAAAGGACCCACGTCTTCCATACAGGACTATCAGTAATATAAGCTGCATATTGACATGTGAAACTTTGAAGATAAATATCTCCTACATGCTTTGGCAACTGTGTTTTAGCTTCTGCATTTTTATACTCGGCTTATCTAAAAGTCATATTTGACAATTTTAAGTCATACAACTGCACATGATAGCGAAAACAAAGCACTAAAAAGCTTTTTCGTCTGACACTCCTCGGGGTACAAATCGTCAGAATTGAAGTTGAGAAGAAATCAATAAAACTGATACCCAACTGTGTTTTCAAAGTAGTTAATCAGAATTCTGAGTACCAAATTGGTATGGCTTTTGACCAATCAGTGACTTTGGAACTGAATGGTTAACCAAAAGGCCCAATGAGAAGACAAAAACTCTTTTTGTTTTCAAAGAAGGGTCTTCTTGCTTTGATGTGGACGGATTCTACAACCGCAAAGTGAAAAGCAGACCGGGCTTTACCTGTTACACGGAAGCGGTCATCGGCACAAAATTTCGCACAATCTGGGTTTTCAAGCAAGTGCTGCCCTATGGAAGGATCACATTGCATAGCAGTGCTTTGGGCTTTAAAAGCCCGAGGTGGTGTTTCCTTGTAGAAGGTGATACTTGGCGAATAGAAGAAAGAACATGCTGCTTATTTCTGTTAGTTAACCTCAAAGTTGTGTGTCCGACATAGCCAGCCTTACAGTAGCAAGGAAATAAGTAGACAACAGTACTGCAATTTCTGGAGGGCACACGGTCTTTGTGGTTAGTTGAGAACGCTTTCTTACTGGCACGACGCATGGAGTTACAGTACCAAAACACTTTTCTACGGCCTTTTTGATCTAGTCTTCGAATTGATGCGAAATGCTACTAAGCCATGGCAGTTTGAAGTACACGAGGGACATTTCTTAGCTCCAAAAGGTCTTTACAAGGGGAAAAATGCAATAGTCTAGCCTTGATGGTAAAGTCGACGACATCTTCAGGATACCCGTTAGACAGAAAAATCTGCTCTAATGTGTCGATTTCTGGCCCTATGTTCTCATTCAAACAGATCATGAGTGCATGGTAAAACAAGGTTTTGATGAGGTTCACCTTGCGACTTTTGGGGCAGAAAGAGGTCCAAGAAATGAATTGACCAGAAAATGTAAGTTTCCTATATACACTGGTAACGAATTTAGTGTCATGCTTCTCCATTAAATGATAAAGGAATAGCAAAGAGTTATTTTCCTCCATTTCAAATTTCAGAAATTTCATGTCTGATGTAACTTTGCTATGTTAGCAATTTAAAACAAGTTTGAAAACGGCAAATATGCCGTCTATATATCGAATGTAAACGACAGTATTTTGGGAGGATTGAAAAGTTTAAATTCATAGAAACCAACAAAGACGTAAGAGACTGCCAATTCTTACCTCATTCCTTTGTCGGTAAATCTCATTATTGAAGCTGAATTCGACACCACATGTGACAACCTCCTTTAATGGAAAGATCACCTCCTCAGCGAACGGTGGTCACATGAGTTCTTCCCGATGCAATGCGTCAGCCACATACCTTGGTTGTCTCGTCTAAGGCAACAAACACCAAAAATCGCGAGAACTGAAATTTTGGGGTTTTTTAAAGTTAGCTAAATTAAGAGAGTCCTCAATACCATTCTCCGAAAAAAAGTCGAGTTCACTGAAAACCACCCTGCCGCTTCATGTTGAGAGACGCCAATCATAGAGTATAGGTCAATATGTTTATTCAATGTCACTCTCTGACGCTGAAATGAGCTTTAAAGTGGGAGACCGTTTCTTTGAAAATTTGTTTGACAAGATAACACTAGATACAATATTTCTTTTGGCTTCTGGGTTGTTTAATCAATCAGTTTGTTTGAATTGATACTAGGGAAATCGAAAAGTATGTCATCAATGGGATTCGAACCCGTGACACACGTATTTACAGCATTCACTCTACCAAAAGAGCTAGGTGAGCCCCGCTAATAACATGATCTATTTCTTGTCACGGATTCCAATCCCGTTGGTGACATATTTCTCGAGTATCTGCTCAAACTGATAATTTCAAACTTTCTCTGTTCAAAAATACTATGCAATAAGTTTGTATTACAGCGTCGAGAAATCTGCAATCATGAAATAGCATCATGATACACTTCTTTTGAAACAATGCTAGTTACTAAAGTGCTTGTGTAGATTGTGTTTCTAACGAAGAAACGTTCTAAACGGAAGCATGGACGCTTCTTACAATCATTATACTAAAAACTGATCGCTCATCTACAAGCTTTGGTGATGTGATTTATATTTCAAACAAATTTCCTTAGTAGTAATTTAGATGACTACATAGTTTAATACTCGCTTACCATAGACATATTGAACCTGTTAATGGTAAAGTAAGCCATTAATCACATAAAAAATAACAGTAAAGTTAATAGTAATATGTACAGTAAGACAACCATAGTTTCTTTAAAATTTTAAAAATTAGTATAAAAAATTAACACACAACAATAGAATACCAAAAAATGGCAACAGAGAATCATTAGTAATGCTTTCTTTAACCAAATAATAATTTCAGGATTTCGCAAGTCCTTATCCCTTCTACAAAAGATAACTGTACAACTATTTTGCAGATGAGGCAATTTTTCGACTCCTAGCTCGTCAATCGTTGTTAAAAAACATCTACTATCTTTGGATATTCCTCATAATCAGATTAACAAATCGATCTTCTTTCTTTTGATTCAGGTCTGAGCACAGACGGTTGTACTTTACTTATTTGTAAGCAAAATTTAAACATATACTGGTCTAAAAGAAAAATGTAAGTTACACAATGTATTAAAGATCATTCCACAATTAACAAATCAGGACGGAAATCATTTCAAGTTTGTATTGATGGCGAGAGAAAACCAGCATTCATATCAATGCCATCGCGACTATTTTCCATTTTAGTCCATTATTTAACATTTTACCTATTAAAGCATACTCTAGCTTTATCCTCATCTCTTTCTCTTCCATCAACAAACTTGCCACAACTTAACAAAAAATACTTCTTGAACAATTTCCGTGTATGATCATCGACTTTATAGAACCAGTATACCATTTTCACTCACTTTCATGTTATAAGTTAACAAAAAATGCTCATCGATGGGAATTCATATTTAAAAGTTTAAATAAAGAGGGTGACCACTATTTGTTAAGAAGTGAATTCCAAAAGAAATTCTGATAAAAGTCTAGGATCATCATAGCAGTGCCTAGTCTTCAAATCAAACCAAGGAATAAAATGTCTCAAATCAAAATGTCAATTTTAATATTTATAAAATTCCAATTTGAGAGAGCTTCCTTTATTGTAGTTAACCCAATAATTCGAGTTTTGCTATTTGCTAGCTTATCTTAGCTTTTCTATGAAGCTTGGTTCATTTTCTCACTCCCACTTGCAATGAATAACTAAATATCAGGTGTCTTTTTGAAGATTCATCGTAAATCTCTGGTAAGCTATGGGGTATTGACAAATCTTTACCCCAGTATATTGGTAGCCATCGCCTGCGATTTTAATGATCAAAGGTGAAACAGTCAATCATACTGTAGAACGATGAAGGTTTCAGGTCCATTCTCGAATAGCTAGATCATGCAACAAAGGTGCTTTATCGACGATAAAGGTGATTCAGGCTCGAAAATTTTTACTATGTTAATAACCGTTTAAGTTAAAATTGCTGGAAGTCTGCTTCAAAACGTAAAATTTTGGTTTCTCCAAATATCTCAATCAACACAGAATATTGTCCTTCTTTCTCTACGTATTTCCCTAAGAAAGATATACTTGTCTTCTTTACAAAAATTCACCAAATAGCACAGAAACATGTTGATTAAAGATCTGTGTTCAATATTTTTTGCTTTCCTGTATAATTATTCGTCAGCCTCGTCCCTTTTCCGATCCATCTTCCAACAACCTTAAAATTGATCATGATAGTGCAGAGTGTGATTATACTGATCTGGTATAATTGTCGTAAACGCGAAACGAACAGCAAAGTCCGGTGTCATTATTAACAAACTATTTACTACAGAGAGCGAAGATAACTTTAATGATTGTTCACTCGATGAGAAAACGAATTCAAGCTGTCAAAGATAGCTAGCTACGACCAAAAAGCCAACGCTGTTTGAAAGATTGAAATGTTACTCGGACAAGCTTAGCTAAGATGGTTGCTGTTGGATGATTTGCACATTTTTCTTCTACGTGTTAATTTTCCCTCTTTAATAACTTCTGGCTCTCTAAAGAATATTCTTAAGATATTCCCACAAGACAACTTGCCAATGGAAGTACACTAATCTTGCAAGTGAAAATCATAAAAGGAACCATTTGTTTAACACCTGTCACTCCCAAACATTTAATCACTTGCTACATTGAACAGTTCTAATTTTGGAAAAAACCGATTAAAATCAAGTTTGATGAGAAACGTAAATGGCACGTAGGAACCATAAGCATTTCAATTCAGATTTCATGATGGTTTTCTCACTTGTAATAAGGGCTGATTTAAAAATAATTGTTTAAAGCCTTCCGTGTTTAAATTTTCGCAGCACATTGAAAACAAAGTGAGACGAGAGCATTTTACCCAAAAATTTAGAGTAGGGCTACCAAGAGCCGTCTAGGGGCCTGGGGAAGAGTAGCAGTGAGCCATACAGAGGTTAGAATATATACTTTTTCCCTCGATAATCTTCTTATTATTATTTCGAGCTCGCTCGGACAAAATGATGATACTCAATAAATATTTCCGTGCTTTCAACTGTTACGTGTTACCCTTGGTCCTTGGTTAGTTACCCTACTGTCACCGTGATACTGCCTTTTAAGCCTTGACACAAATTGCGTGTGTCGATTTCTATATTGAAGCCTTGCAGACATTATTGAGGTTAAATACTGAAAAATAACCATTGATCAGTTAGTGACAGCATATAATCACAAAATCCTCTGCTGCTCAGAATCACCAAATCATTGTGACCTAGAATTACGTCAATGTTATAGCGTTGTACGTTATCTCCGAGGCTCAGAAGCTCCTTTCTTCTTCCGGCTACATCAGGTTTTCTTGACCTGAAGGCCGAACAATGACCTGAAACACGAGCAAATTTATCATCCAGTCATCTTCTATACCAAAGTCTGTTGACAAATAATGCGTGATAAATTAAGGATTCTAATTCAACCCTTCTCCAAAAAATCGCGAAGTTACATCCTTTGCTTCAGTTTGGTGCAGCTACCCTTAAGTATATCTCTCATTGCCGTAGGTATATGGTGGGATATGACATGGTCAAGGAATGGTGGTCTATACGACATCTACAGAAAGGACCAGAAAATCAGCCGTATTCAGCCACCATATCTTTCATGGGAAGCCACTGTGGTATGTAACTTGAACATTTTCATTCGCTTTCGGAATAGTAGATATATGCAAGTTATCTGACGTCATAAAGTAATGGGTTTGCGAGGTGTTTGTTTTGTTCTACAAAGCGTTTTAACTATTTGAAGTAGTCTACCCATTTGCTTAACCTTCTCACAGGATAATGGTCATAGTAATTGATTCTGAATAATGAAATATGGTGACGAGTAACTGTGTAAATGAGTTTGATAATAGGTATGACAACAGGACCACGGGAGAAGCAATAACGATGATAATGCATTTTCATAAGTAAACAAATGATCTGTCGTCCTGTCAGATTTCTTTCCAGCTCTGCATATTTGCGTCAATCTTTACATCACACTTCACTCAGTTAATACGATTTTCTGTTTGAACATGTGATGTGGATAGCATTTAAAGTATTATGGGTATTCCAGTTTAATCCATAGGGTTCCGAGGTAAAAGTATTGGTAGCTTCTTACCTGATATGTGAAAATTTTGTGCGTTAAAGCAACCCTACATATTATGGCATATTTTGGTTTTATTGGACAATAGGCTTTAACCAAATGAAAGATTTCTCATCAGGTAGTTTAATAAGTCGAAATCAACGACATCATTGAGACAAATCTCCTTAATTATTCCTATTACACAGCTTGAAATTTTTATTATATCTCGTAATCTCTAAGATTAACTTGCAGGGATTTTATCCCTGATCTAATAAAATTTACATACGTTTCAGTAGCAAATATCGAAAAATGGTTATTTTATATAAGTTATGGCCAGCAGACGTTTCTTCACGGATACTTACTAAGAGTAAATATTGTGAGGTTGTTGTACTATGATGAACCATTTTTACCTGATTTTAAATAACTATGTGTTTTCAGCGGAGTCTCGATTCTATAAGAAATGAAAACACGAATGAGGTTGATTTCAATTCTGTGGTAAAAATGCTATTTATTGTAAACTGAAGGGAAGTTTTACTTTTATTTAGGCATTCATCTAAGGAGGGTTAGGAACGAGACTCCGTTCCATTGAAAGTTGACTGGCATATTGAGTAAGCTCAAATCTTAAACAGACACGAGTTCAAAAGGTTCATGGTACAGACCATGAAAATTTCACGAAGTAGAAAAACCCATTTTGTACTTAAAGGACATTTTTGTCTGACACGTTTCAGAGTACAAAATTGTCAGAATGAGCCAAGAAAAGGAAGGAATGAAACTTAAACCAAGATGTGCTTTAACATAGCCAATCAGAATTCGGAATGTCTGATTGGCTTATTTTAGGAGCCTTTTTATTAGAAATATGGGGAGAAGCAGAAGACTACGGTGCAGAGGATTAGAAGAACAATGTATCCAAGAGAGAGAAAGCATAATATTAGTTACTCAAATAGTGAAATGACTCAAACTCTCTTCCCAATAGTACCTCACCTGATCATAGGGCGTCTTTATACTCATCTGACGTTTCAGGATATCGAAGTGACAATTTGTACAGTAGGGAAGTGTTATTATATATTTTGTATAAGCAAGTCACAGGTTTAATTGACTTGTTTAGGAGCCTTGAGACATCAATTCTTCCTTTGCAAAAATCCACCTGTGGAGGATTGGGAACTATGTAGATTAACTTTATGGATCACCTATCTCAGAGGGTAGAACATATGTCTGAATAATCGGGTCGCGGATTAGATTGAGAATTTTCTATTTTTCTGATATCTGCCCTGAATTAGAATTGCTTATTACAGGCAGCATATGGGGGCAAACAAAGCCAATAAAGCGCAGGCAAATGTTCCTGGTATGGAAAGAATATTATATATCTATGTCATCGATTTATGCTGAATCACCTCAGATTGGTAACGATGAATTATTCTGCAAAGAAAGCCTTGAAAATCAAACAAGCAGCTTATTATCAGATTAAAACTGATATCAACAAGTCTTGCAATAAGACTCACCGAAGAAAAATACCGTTGCCTACTCAAATATTGTTTGGTTCAAATGACACTGTCTCTTCACTTACATATGAGCAACACCACCGAAGTGTTTTGACTTTCTTGTTTATATATGTCAACAAGATTTATCGATGATCCCAACGCCTTAATCATTTTAAAAATATGAAAGCGCTCCAACACGAGTTGCATATTGGTCATCAACAAGTTGGTTTGTGGTTTGTGTATTATTCTGTGTTCCTGAGTTGAAGACCCTGTCCTAACCCTGATAGCAATTACGCTAATTAAGGTACTTCATAGTCCTTCATATTTAATAATATCTTTGGATAGCTAAAATAAGACCATTGCTTTTGTAAATCACATGACGGTACTTTCACTTCTCAGCTGTTTACAGCAAGAGCAGTTTCTCGACATGTGATACCCTGGGCACTTTTCCAACGAGGGGCCCTTCTAAAGGAAAGTATCATTGTCAATATCTCCTCACCCCATATAGCTCACATAATATGGGAATTCCACAGTGCCTTTTAATAAATTGGCTTCTGATTTTATTTGTGAGGTTAGTTGTGATTCCTCATCGTTTCTCAAATCACTGTTAAAGCTTTATGAAAAAGGAGAAATCGACGTAAAAAAGTTTTTGTCGTGAAAGCGCGGGGACCTGGGCTACCACCCTGTCTGCTATACTCTAAAACCGCCACTGGTTTACAAAGTAAAGAATATTTTATTAAGTACGTGGAATTTTCTGACAATTTAGGGGTCTTAAAAATATTTATCTTCTTGCTTGCTTACTGGGTATTAAAGCCATCGGGGGGGGGGGGGGGGTGGTGGGGTTTTTTTTGAAAATTTAATTATGAGGGCCAA
>JAAAKL020009993.1:0-14697 GCA_010016065.2 Carybdea cf. marsupialis auct. non (Linnaeus, 1758)
TCTTCCTATCTCAATTCTGACGATTTTGTACTCTGAGGAGTGTCAGACGAAAAAAGCTTTTCAGTACTAAAATTTTTTCGCTATTTCGTGCAGTTTTATTGTTTTGTACCACCAACAAACTATTTGAATGAAAAGAGTCAGCAGTCAGAACCGCAGATATCAATGAGTGAGGACAATGACTGTCATCGCTGTCCCTACTATATAGTAGCTCTTCAACAAATGTTGCCCTCTTGTGGTTTTGGGATCTCATTGGAATTCTCATGATATCAGCTATTCCAATCTTCATATACTATCCCAACCCTTGGCCTAATGCATACAAGCCGAAATCGTCTACGCCCCTCAGTCACGGAATACTCACCTGCAGCTGACACAATATGTGCCAAGAGATTCTTTTTATGGGTCTTGCCTGCAGTTGTGTCTGCTCGTCTTTCCCGTATAAGCCTTTTTCCTGTTTCTCTTAAAACTGCATTACTTTTCTTGCATTTATTGAGATAGCTCCATTTCCATGGATGTAGCTGGGAAGCAAGTGAGCGAAAAACTAAATAATATGAGTGCAAGGAAGTAGATCGATATTGACTTGGAGTCAGGAAATAAGAACGTAGTTTTTTTGTGGTGAGTACGTGGTGCGTACGTGGTGAGTAGATAGTGTGCAAATGGTGAGTAAGCGGTGTGTAAGTGGTATGTAAGTGGTCTGTAAGTGGTGAGTAATCAGTGAGTAAGTGGCAAGGATGTGGTGAGGATGAGGTGAAAATGTGCTGAGGATGTGGAGAGGATGCAATAAGAATATTATTTGGTAAGTTTATGATGATAGTTATGTCATGAGCACATGGTACGTATATCATCAAAATGTGGTAGCATGTGTACTGCTGTAATGTTAGCATATGGTTATTGCATTTTGAGAATATAATGAGTATGTGGTTAGAACGTGGTTATACTGCAGTCAGAATGTGGCCAGTAAATGGTACGCAAGTTGTACGAACATGGTGTATATTTGTTAAGCATGTGATGAGTTTATGTATAGAGAGTGGTAGTAGCCAACAGGGTGCCAAAGGGGGGCATTTCTGCCACATTTATCTAGGTTTATCGCATACCAATCAGTTGGATAGATATTGCTCATATAGACAATGGCATGGACCCCAATCCCCCGTTCAAAATTCATTGCTACAATTCTGACCTAAGTTTACAATTCCCTTTTCTTTCTAAAAGCAGTCCAGGAACAAAATAACCTTTTTGCTTTTCGTTTTCAGCAAAAAATCAGTTGTAGTCTCAACCTACAAAGACATACTATCCCGCTAATGCTCTCACTGCACCTCCCAATTTCACGAATGATACCTAAATGTTTCATTAAGGTGTACCGTTAACTTATATGAAACGAGCATCTAACGGAGAGAGTAACAACAGTATCGCAAGACGTTAACCAAAAATTGACGATAGCATCAGCGTAATTAGCTATGACAACCACTTTCATACATGGATTGTGAAAGGCAAGCTACAATAAGCCTATTATAGCTTAGGTCTTTTAGCGACGCCAAATCCGTCTTAACTCAAGTGATATATATATGCTATGACCTTTATTCAAGCCTTTGGAATAAAATTTTTTCATGACCAACAACTTTTAATTAATTCAACAACTGAGTCATTAAAAGTCGTTTGAAAATTTACTAGACCAAACCCAATCCGCAAGGTCTTGACATGAAACTTGCATTTGACCTACAAGTGTTGAAATAATTACTGTACTGTACTACCCCTACTACAATAGGGGTTACTGTAAAGTTACCGTCCTCCGATCCATCCACTACTACCTGCAGTTAAGGCTCCTATTTTGGTAATCAAGACATTAAGTCTCTTGGCTAACCTTTTGGCAAATTTGTTGAATTCCAGGTCGTCAGAGGACTATCTAATAAAATCATAAACTAGGTTCCAATAAGAGGATTTAGAAAGGAATATTCACACACCTTTTCAAGATGTCGTTCTAAAATCTTGACTTACTTGACTTGACCATGTCGATAAGACAGGCAGCGAGTGTGAAATTCTATTGCACTTGTGATATTCATAACATAATGTCGCGACAATTGAGGATTCTATTGTGCTACACGACCATGGCGATCTTAATTTTTGGAAATTAAGATCGCCATGTACACAACGCAATATACCACTAAAACGTAAATTTTCTAACCCATAAAAAAGGATCTCTTCGAATAACGCAGCACAAGTCAACCAATTGAGAAACATGACGTTGAAGCTCTATGTCTTCATTGATGGCATCAATCGACATTCCACACGTAACCTTGTGACAAAAAGAGACAAAAATGCACCGTGTAAGAACTTCTATGTCATGTAGCTCTTCTGTATTTAAAAGACCATTTAAATAACTTGTAACTGAGTTAACTGATAACTTAAATTTAACTTCAGATTTATCTGCTATTCTTTTCTTCGCTCATAAAGAGGCATTCCCACATCAAGATGAAGCTTCTCATAAAATTTAATATAAAACTGCTTGATTATGTAAAAGACACATAGCTGTAGGGGATGAACGGGGTACAATGCCTTTCCAGAACACTCTCAGATACTACTTTAAAGTTCTCTACGGGACATTATTTTGGAGGGAGTGGGGGTGTTTGGTTCCCATTTAACTTTTTTTTGAATTTTAGATTCCTGAAATTTTAATTAGCGGAATATCAGACAGACGTACAAATCCTACTATTGTGGTATTATCCTGGTTTTCAAAGCTTGGCAACGGACCACCTGAGACAGCATCAGACAACCAAGGAATATACCTGGCAATCCAACCATGCAGCAGAAAAGCCAAAGAACAAACAGAGCCCAAATAACCAAGATCAAAACACTACAACAAAAAAAACGAAGAAAGCTGAAGGTAACCGAAGGGAACACCATACAACCCAGGAAGCACCATACAACTCAAAAATACCACACAAAACTCGAAAAAGCAACAGAAAGCCCAAGGAAGCTAAAAAGTAGCTTCAGGGAACAACGCACAACCCAAGAAAGCAATAGAAAACCCAAATTTACAACAGAAGTTTACAAAGAGCCAATAGAAAGCCAAAAGAGACCGCAGACAACCCAAAAAAGCAACACAAAACCCATGAAGCTAAGGAAAACCCAAGAATACAACAGACAGCCCAAAACACAGCGAAAAACAGAGGTGGTGACAGAAAACCCAGGAAAAACACAATAGGCAACCCAGAGGCGGCGCCAGCAGTCCAAATGTGGAGTGGACAATCGAACGAAGCGAGCAGAATATGGGAGTCTGGCGGCTTCCCACCCCCCGAAAAAAATTTGTTATGGGACGACGCCCTTATACAGCCGGGAGAGGCCCTTTCTGGATAAAATGAAAGGCATTGTCCTCATTTTGGCAGAGATAATACAATAAATGAAGAGTAAAAAGCTGAACGACGATTTCTCTCTCCTCTTCAGGCAAAGTCTCAAAAGGAAAATGACTGATCACTCACCTCCACCTCCACCTCCGCCTCCCCGCGCACACACACACCATTTTCTTATCGAATTTAGGCGATTCACAAAATCGGTGTTAAAAAAAGGGGTGGATACCTCCCCAGTCCCCTCATGGTGCCACCACTGAGACAACCCTAAGTGAGCAACAGACAATTGAAGGAGGTGTAAGTAGAAACGCTGTAGGCAAGTAAAAGACAGATCCTTTTCGAGGAAAATCAATTTTTCAGCAATAAAGTTTAAACACATAACCACATGATTAATCGTGTTAATCAACTTGAAGGCGTCCTGTGGGGTTCATGTTTACGAGGAGTGTTTGATCGGGGATACACGCATTTGCCAGGAAATACGATACGTGACTGTAAAAGCAATCCCATAATTCCCTCTTCTTTTAACAGAGATCCCATACATATCAGAGGTCAGTGATTTATCCATTACCTGTCCAACCAAATGCAAAGTATTCTAGAAAATAGAATTCAACTATAGAACACGTAACATACACATTCATTATATTTAGCCCATCCCAGTATGGTAGGAACCTAGCCATAGTTAGTAACCATTATTATTGATCATGCCGCACAATATTTTTTGCCAGAACGTGTTACATTAGGACCATCTGCACTGACAATAGTTTGATCAGATACAACATCAAAACTCTCATCGTCTTAATCTTAAACACTGTTGCCAGAGGAACTACACATAGGTGTGCTAATCGAGTGACCCAAAGCTGCATGAGAGTGCACATACTCAGAGACTTACGATGCGACAAGAATCAACGATGATCCATAGCTGAAGGGGTACTCAGGTTTATAAAATAGACCAATGGTTGATGATCCGTAAAAACAGTAAAGCGTGGGAGCCATATAAATAGGTAAAAAGATGATGTATTTGCAACACAAAAGCATACTCATTTGCCCAATTTCACTGACCTTTTAGGAGTGTCAGAAATAATTGGTACTATTCTTCCAAAGAAACAAAACACCAAAATACCTCCTAAATCAAGATCAGACATACAGGTGTGGCAATAAGGACTACTTTTATCTAATTAAAAGCTGAATATTGAATAAATTTACAGAAGAGGTCTGTCAGTCCAAGAAATGACTGAATTTTCCATAACAGTACGTGGTTCATTAAACGCGTGAAACGCCGTCACCTTCTCGTGGTTTGAAGCAATGGCATCTTTAGCCAAGACTCAGCTTGTGCTGAAGTTGCCATATGAATAATATCCTTAATTTGTTAAACACGATGTCTGTGTCGACGTCCATTCATGTCCTCAATGTTAAACGAAGCACTTGATCATCTATGCTATTAGAATCCATTATACCATGTCCAAGACTGTATACGTAAGTTCTCCACTGAATGAATCATCCGAATTAGACTCATACCATGTAAATCCAAACCAGAAACTGTGTGTGATCAATCAAGTTGATCATACTCCTACTATCCACGAAACATTGCAAGTCTTCAATGAAGTCAAGTATACCATGAAACATTTATAAGGGTAAAAGGCTACTTTTTTATTGAGGGCTGGATACTTTTGCTTCCGTTCTTCAAAGGACTTCTTCTTCATGTGTCCCCATATTCAACACAAAACCACTTTTTTCCTAGCTGATTGCAACCAAACTCTGTTGTCCCAAAATTAATGATAACTGCATTCGCTTTACATACACACTGGTGGAAGTCTGCTAAGTCTCCATGAGTAACTAACTCTTACACCAATTCCCTATCTCTTAACTAGGTTCTACATGAGGGAGGAGCGGGGGCTTTTAGCGCCCCCTAACAATTTCTTTTGTATAACGTTTTTGCAATGTAGGCACACTGAAGCTCTGACACTTTCTGATTTTTGCTATTGTGTTTCTGACGTAAGAAACTCAAATTGTGGCAAAATTTAAATATGTAAAACCTTCCTTCCCGCTCCCTTGAAAGACCATGGTGTTATGGGAGCCTTTGTATTTAGGTGTTAAGTCCGTGATGTGTTTTTGTGATATTGTTACTGTTTGGTAGGTTATGTAATGGTGTGTTGTGGGTAGTGGAATATTTTTCTAAGAATGTAAGTGTTTAGGTGCCTTTATGACACGGTTACCAGGATACCACCAATTGCGGTATCCTGATGAGAATTACGCCCCATTCACGTAAACGAAGATAGAGGGTCGTATGTGAGTTTATTGTGTATTAGAGTTTACGCTGTATTTGAGTGTATTGAAGTTCTTGCCTCGGTGATGCAGGTCGAGTAGAGATTATGAGGATGCAGCTGCACAGACATAATTTGTCTTTGTTGATAGTATTTTTAAAAGTTACAAATTGGCTTGTAAGTTTGTATTTGTAAAGAATGTTGTTCTATTATTGTGATTTTACGGTCATTTTGTGGTGTCCTTGTCATTGTGTAAGCATCTTGTCGCATCATAGCCTCCACGCCATATATATGGTTGTGCTCTCTCATCTTCTCCTGTTTACTGATTATTCATTTATTCCTCAGTCAAGCCAGGTCGTGATAAGTGCTCATCTTCACTGATCTCTAAAAAAGACTGGATCAACCTTCCCATCGTTTCCAACAGCGAAAATGTGTAGTCACGATTACTGACTCCCATTAGTTAAAATAGCGCGGGAAGGTCGTCCATGTTAAGTAACATTCTTTTTTTAGCTTTGTTTGATGGGGACTGAAATGGCGCCCAATGACTGACCAAACTTTGAATCGGAAGATGCTCGATGCAGTGTTTTTTATAGATCAGTGCTCGAGTTGCAAGACGCAAGAAGTTACGAATTTAAATATGATTAATTAACGCTGTTATCTAAGTGCCTCGCTACATAAATTGAACCCCCTGCGCAAAGTTACAGATGACAATTTATATATACAAAAGAGACTGGTACTGGTTACATAATTCAAATGCATTTAGCTATTCAAGTCGTGACATAGCAATTCATGACAGCATCTGTAAATGAAACTTAGCTTTGCTGTTAATTCTCACGTGAAAAGAATGTAAGGTAGACACTGTTGATTTGGCCCTACTCCCCTACTAATATCCTAATAACATCAGTGGTCCATTGCATTCGTAGACAAAACTGATATATGGCCCCTACAGTAGCCTAGTAATCAGCCTCGTGCTTTAGCTAATGGTAGATCAATCTATCTAAACTGAACCACTCGGCACAACAAGAGATAGATTGTCAAATCTGACAGTTTTCATTAAAGAGAAGTTATCGAGAGGACATCATGTCTTTATATTTGATCGCGTCTCCAGGAATACAACGCGATGATTTCTGCTGTGCATATGGTAAGTACCTTATTCTTTGACAAAGGGTCCGTTTACTAACTACCCTTTCACCAATTGTCCCTGCAGTAACTTGCACGGCTTTTATTGTCTACTTTTTATTATTAACACTTAACTTGAATTTAACAGCGATGTTACTGAGTCCCTCCACGGCTTGCAACCTTTGCATATCTATTATCACCTCAAGCAACTTTCCTTGCGGAAAATTCCATAGCATATATATCACAAGACCTACTTGAGCTTCATCTGATATCCATAACAAAGGCATCGCAAGATATTGCCATCAGAACATGTTGGGTAACTTCCATGTTCCATGACCCCCTCAAACCTCCCAATCACTGAAAATATCTTCCTGAACTTACTACTGTGATCAAAGACCACAAGACTATGCATTACGCATCTAGTTCATACATAACTCTGACTGGCCTTCGAAAATAACGATAAAGTAGCGATCAGCTATAGGCACTGTATTCCAAAGTGCAGAATCTAATTTAAAACTTTTCAAAGCGTTACGAGGAACGAAAAGATTTTCCAACCTGGCAGAAAGAAGGAAAAATAAACAGTAAGCAGTTGAGTGTAGATGATAGTGCAACTGAATTCAATAATAAAAAGGGAAGTGTAACTGACGTTGGCACTAATTGCTATCCCTAGCTTTGAAAATTCTCTTTGAAGACATATCTCCGTTCTTCCATCTGCAACTTTGTGCAACTTGGCAAGTAGAATATCGACTGCATGATTCATTTCCAGAACGTTCTTTTTCAAATATCTTAAAAGCAAAGTAATCAGAGAAATCGACATTAAATGTGACGACAAAACCGAGAACATTTATGCCAACTTCATCGTTTTCCGATTCTCTTATTCTGCCTTAAAAAACTAGTTAAGGGAAATGTTAAGTTATTTCTGGATAGCGCATGTCTCGGTGCTGTGCCACGTTGAGACGGCAAGTGAAATGGCGCCATGAGTCTAGATAACGAGACAGACAAATTTAACGCTGGCACGAAGGCGGAGGGAAAGTGATTACGTCACAAATCAAAAGTTTTAGAAATAGTACGATTTGACTCCAGATATCGAAACACAAGTTTGGAATAGGCTGTTTCCCAAAATACCAGACCTGTAGTGTATATATTGTTTAAACTAGAGACATTCAAATCTGAAAAATCTCTGGTCAAAACTCTGTTTATATTCCTTGGTTCCTTAAGTTAGAAACCAGCATTAAATAACAGGGTTTTGTTAGAGAGATTCAAAACTTTGAAACCTGATATCTCCGTATTGGGAACGGGCATCACTCTCAATTTTGGCCATTGGCGTTCTCACAAGGTAACATGAAAATTGAGTTTTTTCCACGTAATTCAAACATTTTCAAAATCGTGACGTCACACTTTCCCACCGAATTGCACATACAATAAAGGAGAAAGATATGGATTTTTGAATGATAGATGTAGTACCACTCTCAATCAAAAGCAGGGCCGATCCAAGTATCAAAAATTGTCTACCACTACTTTACATTATGCTTGTCACTCCAGGTATATGGCTGTCGTCGAAGCTAACGACTTTAGCAGTTACACACGGAAAAAAAGGAAGAGACTGAGGGAAACTCCGCAAAAAAGTCCAAGTATTATCTGAGATCGTGATGTTCAAAAAATGGTGTTTTGTTGAAATTGTGGAATTCCTCGACCATACAGTAGCATTTAAAGCAATATTTCTTGAGCTGAAATTCCTCACCTACAGTTCCACCTTTGTGGCATAACAAACAATTACGTTGTATGTTGGAATTTTGCTATAATCCTACAATTAGTCAAGACGTACGCAACATATGCTCTCAAGAAGAATGTCAAATTAAACAAGATTGTTGGCATATCAACACGTGGTCATTAGACCCACCTTCAACATAAGGTCCTTCCTCGAATCACCTTTGTTCCCAACTGCAAAAATAAAATAGCTTTTAGGGGGCTATTTATAGTTTATATGATACGGTTTAATGGAGTTCAGGTACAAAATATACGAATGCCTTAGATTGAAAATGGAAATCTAAACATGTCGTTCTCCAGTTCACTAAATACAGCAAAGCGTACTGATAAAAAGTCTTGGGTCAAACAAATGAATCCAAAGTTTCTTGGCTGATCAATCAGCAGCGTATGGGAGACCTCGATATCCATGGTCTACTCACTGTTGATTGGTATGCCTATCATATTAAAAATGTATTGATTCTGCCAGGGGCTGCTGTATGATCACTATATCCATAATAAGACAAGATGTTGTTTGGCCACTGACTAAGGAAGGAAGTGTATCTTCTCTGTTCTCATGGTACCTCAATATACGCGGTACATCTAAGAACGTCGTCAGACCAAACCATAGTATTGCTTATCTGATATCAATAGTCTTGACTCTATAAATACCGTTTCCGCTTATGTTGTAGGCTTAGAAATCATGTGAGTAAAAGTTGATTTAGCACTGTTGGATCTACCTTGAGATCATTGACGTAACCACGGGAGGACTTGATAGCATGTGCCTCGTGTCTTTAACAGACAATCTGACAAATTGTAGTTTGTCTCAAAGATAGGTTTCCGTTAGTTTGAAGTTACGAATCTTGTTGGAAAAAAGAATTGGATTCAAGAGAATGTAAAGAAAAATAGCATGTTATTGTTTAGATTTCTCCAATGCTGGATATAATTAGTATTAACTGTGGCTCCAATTTTAATAGTCTAAAATATTTCAGAACAGGATATAGTTTCTTGATAAATGTTTTTCGCCCCTCCCCTCAGTTTGCGAAGGCTGGCCACCCCTTTCTTGAGGTTGTTAAGGACTCATTTTAAGACTATTGCAACTAAACGAAGGAAAAGCTTAAAATAAAAGTAAGGGATATTCTTCTTAGAGACATCAGAACAAGTCAACTTTGAAGAGTATAGAATATTAAGAACCAGAACTTCCCCAAAGTTCTCGATTGCTCACGATTATCAATTCTAAGTGTGATTTATGGAAAACGTGGATTTTAGATGATGTTTGTCATTGGATTGCTAAACTGTGGAACTCTCTGTCGTCTGACTGTTTTCCCTCTTCCTACAACTTAGATGTTTTTAAGTCAAACGTGAATTCCTTTCTTTTATGTTAGTTGTTCCTTTCCCCCTCTCTCTCTTACTATCTATATTGTTTACCACCTTCTAGTCCATACCATTAGTGGCTTTTGTTAGCCTTGTATGGTACTACGCCTACTAAAAAAAAAAATATCAAGCAACCAACAGTTGCTAAATTTATAATTGACGACTTGATTGTGTCGTCACAGTCGAGTTTGTAATCTTCGTTATTGTTTCATAGTAGATTGATGAAGTGGTTTTCCAAGGTGATGTGATATAGCACAGGTGTGGTTATATAGTCTTAAGAATTGTAAAAGAACAGTAAAATCTGCAAAGCGCGATCCAGTCGGAGAGTCAAGTTGTGTATTCTTATCCACTGCAAATCACTAATCTGTAAAAGAGCTTCGAGCTTCCAATCGTTTCCAACAGCAAAAAGGAGCGGTCATGAATACTAGCCCAAACAATTAAAAATGGCGTGGGAACATCAGCAGTGTTACGTAATATATTTTTAAAGGTTATTTGATGGGGACTAAAATGGCGTTCAACGACTAACCTCACTTTGAGACGGAAGAAGCTCGATCCAGTGTTTTTTTGAGATCAGTGCCGTGCTGTAAATTCGTTTGATATTTATCGATCCCACAAATTCACTGTCTAGGCTGGAGGAGTATAAGCGATCAATAGAACAAAGAGGGTTGGCCAGGTGAGAGCCACATCATAAAATTGTTTTCAGACAATATCACAGTAAAAAGGATACATTATTGACTCATTCAGTAAGATTTTAATATCTCTAGAATGGCCAAGTATTTTTGATACTATTTTCTTATCCCTTTCTTCAAAACTTGCAGGTAGAGAAATTAAGAACCTTGGTTGCGATTTGCTTCTTATCTTTCCCCTTGAAAACCTGTTTGATTCAAGAAAATGAAACCCTGTAAGAAATACTTTAATTCTTTCAACACATGGAGGATTACCTACAAAGAGCGGAAAGCGGGTAAAATGAGGCTGAAACAGGAGGTGGAAGGCGCTCCCTGTTTGCAAATTAGGAAACATGTGCTTTGGAGTTGTTTTAGGTATAAGCTTTGACTGTTGAGCGCCGCTTGATTAGCAAAGTTGAAATAATAAATGAAATTATTAAGGATAAAGATCTATTGTATCTAGCCCATGTCCAAAAATGTATCATGTCGTAAACAGTGACCTTCATTGTATTGTCATCTTAAAGGTTAACAGTTTGGTCACAGTAAAAAGCAGTTCAGACCTCAGCAATTTATGCAAAATAATTATTCTTATACCCAATACGTGATTGGGTGAGTAACGGGAGATGAATTTTAAAAATATTTATTTTTTCAATTACTGTCGTTTTCTGTTCCTAATTATGACACAAACATCTGATCCCAAATGAAGATTGAATACAGATTCCATCAATCGCCAAAACACTACTTGTGATATCGCTCTTTATGTAGCGGGGATTACTCTTGATATTATTTTTAAGGCGTTTCGGTTAACATAAATGACTAGCTTGCTCAAAAACATGGTTGAATAAGGATGTACATTCTTGAGTGAAACATGAAAACTCGACGAAAATGAGTTTCGAAATCGTGTTTTATGACACCATACAAATAGGATCAAGTGGTGCGATACATGTTACCCCTAACTGAAATTAGCATACCCTAATCAAATTGCAGCGGTGTGACCACAAGAAAAATACGCACGGGGTCTGGGATAGTCCGATAATTTAGTTCACAAATCCTCTTCTTAAAAGTTGAATAGTAGAACTTACAGACATAGACAGACAAAATGATTGGGCCCACCCCTTAGATAATAGGTGCTCACGAGCGCAAAGCTCAAAGGGGGGTTATAGGTTTTGACGAAAGATGGATCTCATGGGCCAAGTGGGGGGTGGGGGTAAATTAAAAATTGAATATATATGATAAATGTAGTTGAATATTCTTACTCTTTTTGTGCATTCGGCTCCTCCTTAAAATATAACGTTACAAATCTGACGAGGTTCTTTTCACTACTTAAATGTGCAGCTGACAGATACGGTGCTCTTAATTGTTCCAGTTTGGACTATAGATCCTGTCATAAGTGTTAAATTTCTTCAACAAGCATGAGTAAAGGCCCTTTCCTCCTCACCATGTCAAAGAATGAATTTGTTTGCCATTGAATTCCTTTTCAGGCTGGCGTAGGTGACGTGGGTTAAGTCACGTGACCCACAACTGACCTCATAAACCTAAAAGACAAGAATATAATGTTGAGCATCTCTTCGTCTTTGATAGGCTCCTTTGTGGCTATGCTCTATGAGTCCATTGCCAAAAGTTTAAAGAGTGGATAGTTACTTTCTTTGGTTTTTTTTACCTTTCATGCGTCAAAATAGTAAGCCTGTTATCGTATAAGATAAGCTATTTTGGTTTGGATCAACCCAATAATGAAGTATGAACTCTTTTAAGCGTAGTATAAAATTTCCATATACTTTTTTCAAGTTCGTGCTGATTTGTTATGAACTGGCATTCGGCAAGGGAATTGGCCTAAGTAGAGTGAAATTGTTTGCATTGTCAACAATAATTTTGCAGCAGAAAATACGTTTCGTGATGAGGAGGACGTGAAGCCTCCTGGACCTCTCTAATAATACACAGCCAGGTCTTTTGTTGGACAACAGTAGTGTGGCTGACCTTGAAAACTGCAAATCTACTGGGATTGTAAATCTAGAGGTCACCTATTTCACGGTCATTTTGACCTCAGCATCAATTTTGACCCGATGGAATGAATCATAATCCATTCTCCAGACTCACCTTTTTGTCTCCTTATTCCCAGTGTTTTACATAGTATAAATATAATCCTATTCTATCCTACCAGAAGAAACAACATCACACGAGATCTGTACAGAAATAACATGCGTTGCCACTGTGTCTTGCTATTGAGACCTTATTCCATCCTTCATCCTGTTCCTCAGAATACAGATACATCATCAGTGAGCAGGGTCGATGCGTCAAAACTAATATCATATCAGTTGTTCATAACTGAAACCAAGGCATTTAAGCCTATACTTCTCAAAGAATAATACTTTATTACACAAAATCAACATTTCCAACAATATAAGGCATTTTTAAAACTACTGCTAAAACTGAAGCTTGGCCCACATTTTCGATGTTGTGATTTCGACATGCTTCAAACATCGGAACGGAATTCAGGGAAACAGAGAAATAGACGAAGGCTTCTCCTGGTATTGACATGGCAACAGGTGATTGTATAGTTCCCGGTGTACGGTAAACGACTACACAAAGAGGAGTGTAATAGATCAGATATATCGTATTGAAAATGTAGAGTGAATGATCAGGTGAGGTTACATAAAGAAAAAGCATGATTCTGGATGATATGATAATAACACGGGGCCGGTAATGATACAGCAATAACACCAAATAACCCCTTGTTAGTACATTTCTATAAGAGGTATTCTATCAGCATCCGACATACCAATATTCCAATTTCCCCTAGACACAATTCGTTGTTTTCTTCAGACGATCTATGATCATTACTGATAATGGTGAGAGGTTTAATTGAATTACATGAAAGGGAATACACAGTTTGAAAAAGACCAGTCTTCGCATTCAACTAACTCATTTTACTCTTTAGAAAGCAAACAATATCAATATTTATAGACTTCTATTCTTTAACAATTGGCGACGTTAAATGAGAAAATAAGTGGTGTAATATGTAAGCAATGATTCGACTGCAAAAACTAGTGATTAAGGTAGAGACTTGTGTCATCACACAAAATATGATAACCCAGACGAGAGAAATTGTAGTGATTATCTCTAAATTCCTGATTGGCAGTTACATAGTGCCTTCCCTTTCTTTCTCAAATAATGACAAGTCAATTGTGTTAATTTCATAACTTAATTTCCCATCCTGCTTTCCCAGGGAGGAGTTTAATACAAGAACCAGTTAGAAACATACAAAGACGTTCAGTAGAAAAAAGGCTTGACCTGACCAAAAAAGACGAGTGGATATTTTACTTTCAAAGAAAAATAATAACACAAATCTTACACTACAATACTTAACATTCAATATTGGAGAAACATAGTGAGGATTTTCGTAAAATTTCGAATTTATGCCATCGAAATTTGAAGACAATTAGACAGGCAACTCATTTTGATCAAGAAGCTTTTCGCCGATGCTCGTCAGTTGATCTTACATCGGTAGAGAATTACAATACAATGAAGCTATTAATACTACAGGGTGGATCCACCCTGTAGTATTATTAGTATTAATAGTTTCATTGCATTGTAATTCTCTACAGATCAACTGACGAGCATCGGCGAAAAGCTTCTTGATCAAAATGAGTTGCCTGTTTAATTGTGTCTTCAAGTGCTGCAGTGCCATCGAAATTGATGGACTAACAATAGAAAGTCATGGAAACTGCATGTTAATCTGTGTTCCCGAGTCTCCATTATTACTGTGTGGTAACATTGCATCATGGAGTTGAAATTCCACGAAAATGTCAGAGAAACCCTGGCATGCCCGGCTATATATTCTATATTTTTATTACTTTAACTTTTGATAATTCGTTTGTTTTATCTGTATTTTGAAATTGAAATTACTTAGCAATTGAGCAACTCTTGAGTAAGAGGGAGAAATATGCTACAATATATACTTCGCTTAAAAGGATAAAAATGCGTCTAATTTATGCCCTCACGAAGTATGCACCAATTAGTATACATGTTAAAACTCTCAAAAAGGATTGCATTCATATTTTTTAATTATCCCGATAAATAGTTTCCTCAACACATTTTCGTCTGGCATTTTTGAGACGTGGATCAAGTGGTGCCAGACAGTGGAGGTAGCAGGTAGATCCAGTAGAGGAAGACAAAGGAAAACCTGGAATGAGACCGTGA
>JAAAKL020009994.1:0-10488 GCA_010016065.2 Carybdea cf. marsupialis auct. non (Linnaeus, 1758)
GAAAAGTTGACAAGAATCTCTATCAGTCTGTTATCAGACTCCTTTATAGAAGATAACAGCAATAGCTTCTACAAATAGCATATCTTGTAGTGGAATTGTCCTGAGTATAGTCTTGGCCGCAAGTTGGTTGAACAGTCTCCTCTCGTGTGTTGGCATACTCCTTCATCAGGGTGCCTAAAAACTCCTTAGCAGCGATAAGATGTCAATCAAAGATGGTACAAGGAAACATTTTTAATCACCTCTATGAAAATCTTAAGGGGCTCTGATGGTGCATCATCATACTTCAAGGTACGCTGCATGTCGACGGTGCTAAAGAGTTTCGAGGGAGATCAACCTTGATCACGTGAAGGAACAGATCAATTCTACTCACAAGGTCAAATGCCTTGGTGAGGATAATGGTGGCAATAAAAAATGTCATCTACTGTTCGGGGTATTTATTTTGCAACTATTGCAACCAGGTACCCATGAAAAATTGCAAGGCTCTGAAGTGGTTTACCGTCCTTATCTGCTGCTTTACCACTTGTATCGATGTCCAAATTGAGTTTCGTCATAGTTGACTAACCTTTCATTTCATCTATAACAGAAAGGTCCTGAAAGGCATCAACCACCACCCAAGAAACAAAAGTTTTCCTTACTATATGTGACGAGGTAATGTTTACCTCATCTTGCCACCTGCACTTTCATGTCTGTTATTAGTTTACCTGACTTGAATGGGTGCGGTCTTCCTTGGTGACATATCTGTTACTTCCAAGATCCCCTCGTTCATGCCACTCAACAGGCCCCTGATGCTTCTGATATTTGACGCTGTATGCTTTAAGAGAGCTCGCACCAGTCATTCTTGCCGAGCGGCGCACAACTTGCTGGGCTCTACTTCAGGCAGGTTTCAACACTTTGATATTCCGATGCTTTAAATCGTTAAATGCATTGCACCTTGCACTAATAAATGGTTCTATCTCCGCGACGTTGGCCTCCAACTAGTCCACGTACTTATGCTTAATTCTGTTGTATGTTAACACTGCAGCACTGTATATGATGTAGCAAAGGAATCGCGGTCTGCTCACAGTGCTCAGCTCCTAATGAAACGAACTTTAGGCTCTTACATGGCAAGCGTTTATGCTTGTTTTTAAAAATGGTTGACTTTCTGCTTGGAGTGGTAAAGTTTTCTTGACTTTACTTTCCCGTTTAACGAAAGCAGGAAATGATCTCTGACGTCATCCACACTGTTGGAAATTTCTTGTATTTTAAACAGCGTCTCGTGTGCAATGTCTGACAACGATCATGTCCTCCTGATTCAGTGCTTTCCCTGACGTTTTTTTAGTGTATGCATATGTCACAAATAGGTTGCTGTAGGGACAATGCTACACTATCAATGCTCAATATCTGCATATTGCACTCTATCACAGCTGTCTTCCAGGCATCTTCTATTGCTTGGAAACTCTCCATCAATTCCGGGCTTTTACATTCCACCTACCTACTCAAAGGTTGAGTCTGCATTCTGTTTTTTCTACTAGGTACAATGTTTGACAATCTATAATCTAATTCTAATAATTGTTTACTGCCCTGTACATTCAATAAAACTACCTAAACTACCTATACCAACTACGGTACTTCGTATGTTTCCGAAAATGATAATGTTCTAAAAAGTTTGATAGAACATATGGTCCTGTTAAATGTTCAAGCGATCAAACTGCTAGGATTTCAACCACAGTTCAGATACATCTGTATTACGCTAAAGGAAAACGATAACACTGACCTCGTCCCGTTTCCCAAATTTTGACCTTTCTATCAGAGCCTCCTGTCACAAAATGCTTTCCTGTGATACTGAAACGAACTGCACAGACCTCACCGTCGTGCGCTTCCTAAAAGGAAGCAACGACAATACAATAAAATACAATACAATATAGTTTCCATTTCCCATTTTATTAACGGGGAAAGCAAAAGCATGATGAACTAAAAGTGAAGATAGAATTGTTTAGCATAATTTAGAGCAGAATGACTTCCATTATAAGTAGTGACCCTTAAATGAGAGTTTTCTGTAACTATAAAAAACTACAAAAAATTTCCAAACTCTACAACTTGAACTAACTTATTTTATTTAAAAAACAAAGGTAAAGAGCTTATGACTTTGTCCTATTGTTCGTAATTGTCACTTACAAAGAATAAAACACACATTTTCACTTCCTGTCTTTCTACTAGTCTGCAATTTCTGTCTTTCTATTAGACAACTGATTTGTATGTGGGCCAAAGGATTAAATCCAAACTTTGGAAAAGGGACACTTCAATTCTGGTAAAAGGCATTAAATTTTTTGGATTCAAAAATTTTACTTTTAAAGAAGGGGTGGTGGGGAAAATAGTTCGAGTTGGTCAAAAGTATCCCTGCTCCTGACCAAAATGGTTTATGCTCTTAATGTCGGAACCATCTAAAGGAAAAATTTTAGGTGAATAACAATCGTCGGGCGTCGCACATCGGACGTCGCACATCGGACATCGAATACATGGAAAAAAGGCTTTATTGTGCTCATGAACAGTTCCGTTCCATTTACTGTACAAAGGATAGTCTCAAAACTTCACTCCAGCGAAGAACATTATTAGAAGGAAGGAACATTGGTAAAGAGTCTGCTTTCATCAAAAGTGCACTAAAAAGACTGGATGCCTTTTGCGATATTTTGCTGTTTTGACAAATGAAAACGAATCGTGGATGCAAGTTACCAGAAGTGCTTTTGCATTGGTTCCTGAATATCAAGAAATGATAACTGTTGTTGTAAGTGGACAATCATTGACAAAATAGTAAATGATGTTATTTTGGAAGGTGATTAAAGATAACCTATGCATGAAAGGTCATTGGGACGAGTTGGGCTAAACAGACTGTTCATTTCTCCTTTTAAAGAAATGGTTTCTACTAGCTTTAGTAAGAGCTTTAGAAGTTTTTGTTTTGCTTTGATTTTGGTCCTCTTGCCATGTTTTCAAAAACCTTGTAAGTTCCTTTTCCCACTTTGGTTTCCAATTTGCTAAGCGTAGCAACAGGGCGGTCTGCAAATGTTTCTAAAATTACAACCCGAGTTAATTTCTAGTACAATAATTGCCTACCTTCTGCAAAAAAAACCTTCCTTCCCACCCACTATTAAGTAAAGCCATTTATAAATTTCAATGCCGTAGTGGATCAACATACGCAGGTCGCACATCGCAAAAGCTTGAAGACCATACCTCGCAGCACGCTCCGTCACTAATAAGAAATAGAGCTTTCCAATAGCGTGTTCAGCCCCCATCATGCCGTAAATTGCAGACCACTCGGCGTACAGAGGCTGATTCCAGTATTTTTAGATATCTATTGTTTAGCGCTCCCTCTACTGAGAATTCCGATTTTCGTATTTTAACTAGGGCCAGATCGTCGTTCCATTTTAGTGTGCCATTTTAGGATTTACGCTTACTTTTATTACTCACATATAATAGACTTGGTGTTGCTTCAACTTGACAAATCTGTTAACGTTTGTGTGAACTTAACAGGAGCTGCTATGGAGAATGGCGTTATGGCCTATACCTTACCAAATTTGCAACACTCACATCGGTGTTAAAAAGGTGTTTGTATTGAGATCAGAGCTCTATGTTTGCGGAACAGATTTGTTACACTAACACAAAACACACGAAAATCGTGGCGTCTGCCAATCTGAAAGTGGCAATGAATGAAAAGGAATTACGAACTTTGACCCACTGCTATCGCTGCTACGTATGTTCATTTCCTAAATGTTTTTTGTTAAAATGCATGTTTCATTAGTAAAGCAATGTCTAACAGACTGCATAGAAAGTTGTGGCAGGGTAGGCTTATGAATCCGTACTAGATAAAACCTGATCTAAACCAATCTTGAAAAACACATTACTGAAAAAGAAATGCATGTGAAATGGACACAATACGAAATGGAATGGCAAAGTAACCAAGACATCGCAAACGAATGCCAACAACACAACGGCATAGTGAAAGTAGAAAATAAGCAGGAAGCGTGATGGCAGACGCTGCACACTTGGTGACTGGCATAGAAAGATGGCTAGAGGAAGCCCTTACTAAAGTAGAAAGGATAAGGACACTTTATTTTGATTGCCGTTTGCTTTGGGCCTTGTAGTGTTTCTACCGTATACAGACTATACGAATTCTAATAAAAACGCACTAATCGACGCGTAGTGTCAACATTCCACGCAGCGGCCCTTAATAAGCTCTTGCATCATGAAATTTGTCAAACTTTTTCAAACATCATTTCAAATTCTCTTTCTAATAGCCTCCTACTTCTACAAGAGATAGTTGAGAGACGGGAGAAGGTGTTGCAATCTTAAAATAAATCGATATACATGTCTGTATAACCTACCGGTATTTTCTCTATTTAATGTCCTCGCTTAACAACCCACATATTTACGAAACGTCAAGAAGGATCCTGGCGTCCTTTTGAAGGAAAGAATTGCTGAAATATGGAAAACACTGGAAATTGACCAGCTACTGGGAAGAAACACTAAAGAATCTTCCAAGTAAATTGTTCGGGAATTCCAAAAGACAACGAAAATGTGCGTCAAATGTGGATCACGATCAATCATGCTATGAGTTTTTTATAATAAACTTCAATGGATGAGAGAAGGACAAACTAATTATGTCTCTAGGATAAATTTGTATGATAAAATAAGCAGAAAGTTTAGCATTATGTGTATCAACATATCAATACAATACAAAGAGGATATTGTATTTGTTGGATATCAAACTATCAAAAAGAAAAAATATTGTGTGCATAGTTACATATAGTCATAAAAGTCCCTTAACTACTTTTTTACATCAGGTCGAGTTTGTTTTGTTTTGGGATTTTTTTTCCGAACTTGCTTGACAAGCTCCCTCCAACCCTGGCGATCCTCCATCAGTCTGGAAATGTCCTCCAGATGCAGTTCAGTATCATCTACTAACTGATTTGTATAAATCCTTTGAGGTCTTCCCATGGATTGTTTTCCATGTTTTGGTTGCCAAAAAGGATGTCGCTGGCGAGTATATTTTTGCTTCTCCATAGATGACCGGCGAGTTTGAGTCTCCTTTCTCGAATAACAGTCAAGACTGGTAAGAAGTGTCCATAAAGACTTTTATTCGTCAAACGTCTCTTCCAGCTAATATTTAGAGCTGTGCGAAGGAGGCGGGTGTAGGTGCCGCCCAATGATGTCTCTAACTTTTTGGTCGGTGTCCATAACTGTTACTTTATTAATAAACTAGTAATCAAAATCATTAACTGCATATCGGAGTGAGTGAAGTGAGAATGCTAAAATAAACTGCTCCGCAATAGATCCGACTTACTACGACAGCCCTTGCTCTGTCAGGTACCGTGGTAACACATGCTGGTATGCAGGATGGCAAGGCTATATCTGACTCAGTCACCGAAAGTGATCCATTTGACCTAAAGCAAAATAGAAAAGTATCCAACAATGCTTCACTACTAACAGTCATTTAATAGAGCAAATTCCTTTGCAGCATATATATAGCATTAGTCTATTACAGCCTTGGCCAAAGAACTTGACGTTCCATTCGACTTTTGACTCTACAAAATTCTAGTGAGGTGTTCAGTCGTTTCTTCAAGTTGAATGGTGATGACTAGTGATGTTAAACCTTGTAGAACTTTGTAGCCCTTTGGTCAAAAGCCGAATCGATTGCCTACTTGTATAGTGAAATCCAATTGAGTAGTATCTCGACTTTTTAAAATGTTACGAATTCTTACGAAAATGGAGGTTGTGGGAAGTCATCTTTCTTTTCTTAAGTAAAAGATTGGTTTAATGAAATTTACCTAACTTGTGACACGCCCTACAAGAGCTATGTTGGTAACACAAGTGAAAACAATATTCAATGACGTTGACATTTGTATACCGATATTTGAAATTTTCTCCTCTTAGTGCATGATCTGCATCTTGAATATCTGTAACGTACGCAAAATTTCCCAAACAACAACTTAAGTACCACATATAATGGCCTGTAATATTTTTCTCGTAATGCTACGGTACACGAAACCAACATTAAAGAATGAAAGCATTGATAATGGCCGTCAGGGGTCTGAGTATTCTTGGTACGTCACAGAACTTAGTTGTTACCAGCTTTGGAAAAAGTTAAAGATTATGTACCAGCAGGAGACGTTAAGACAAAACTGATAATGTCACAGTACCGGAAGGAACTTCCAAAAATAAACAATACCAATCCCAGAAACAGCACTGATGGCATTATGATTAACCAAGTTTAGTAAGCAGAGTTTGGCGGAGCAGAAAATGCAATTGATCACTCCGATAGATACACCAAAATCAGGTAAAAAAGTCAATTTGCATATAATATACTTGAGACGTTTGCCTTGATATTGTACTCTAGGCTACAGGTGTATGACATCACTATCCAAAACTCGATTTTGTTTCAGAAAGTAGAGTGAATGGTCGGAAAAAAAATTAAATCATTTGCCTTGGGTTTCAGATTTACATCTTAGATATTAAAAGCGTGGGCTACAAGAAGTGAGAACCCCTTTCTTCTCAGCAAGCAAATGCAGATGTGCAAATTATCCCATCAGTATGTTTCAACTAAAATTACCCCAAGAATTTCATGCGAAATTTCAAAAATCTAACATCATCAAACAGTGGTCATGATATGTACTTCTATCAAATGACAATAATGGCTGTGTTGACGATGGCAAATATCAAGCCTATCAATACATTCCCAAAGTCCCGAGCTCAATCACTTATTTCAATCTATAAATAAAGCAAGTTTTCTAGCAATGACTGATCTGCTAGAAACAACACGAAACATCTCGACGTGCTTGAAAAGAACGTACCTTAGAAATTTCAAAACTATAAACTATTTTGGCACTGCTGTGACTTAAACTCACCTTTTGCAAGGAATTAATCTGAAAATCCAACATGGGCTTTTGTTTTAAAATCTATTTTGCATCTTTAACATTGTCAGACCAAGGAACAACAATATCATACATAAGACGCAAGAAGTTCTCAACTACTATTCCAAACAGCCGTGCTTACAATACAAGCGGAGCCCTTGAAAATCTAAGGAAAGCCGTACAGTTTCTTTACTTTAACTCAAATCGTTTGCTTATACCCAGACCTACGATCGTAACAGTTCCATTCATTTTTTATTTTTTCCCTTTCTTTAAGATAAACATTATAAACAATTTGGCATAAATGGTCAGGCCGTAATGCCCTCACATTTTCATTAATACATCGTTATGAAGGCATCTGAATTCCATTTTAACAGATTCCTAAAGTACAGTTTTCTTTTCTACGCGAACCAAACCATAAAAGCGTTTTTGGAACACGAGAATCTCCGCATATTATATTAATTCATTTCCTGTGTAAATCTATTTAAGAGTTAAAACCAACGAGGCACCTGGTTAAAAGCTCCACCGACTAAATGAATCTTCAAGAAATATCACCTGGGTACAACATTGACAGGTTCTTTCGCAGCATCACTTAGTTCCAGCTGGAGCTTTTCTTGCCTAGTCCTAAAAAAATAATTACCTCTTCCGTAATGAAATAATCTTCAGTGAGACCGTGTGACAAAGCAGGAAGCAACAAATCCATTATACAAACCGAACCTACAAATCTAAAACTAAACATTGATGGGCTATTCTATTTCCCATCGGTCATAACATCACGTGCTCTCCTTTTCCGTTTGTATTACAGCCACAAATATGTAACCATTTCAATGTTCATGCGTCCCACTAAATGTCGGACCTATCACAACTGAATCTCTATTGTATTCCTTACTCGCACTGTTGAAAGTACAGCAATCAAAATTTCTAAGAAATGAAACTTCAGATACTTGACCATAAACCTGATGTTCATAACTCAATATATAAAAGAAATATATAGTTCTATATATTATAAAAAATAATTCATTACACCTTCATTTTGGACACTTACAAGTAAAACCATTGGATAAGATACAGGCATCAATTGGTTCATCGAGTGCTGAATTTAAGAAACAATTTAGCGGCCAAACAATATAAATTACATGCTAGAAACTGAACTGTCAAAATCCGCCCATGACGTCAAAAAGAATCCAGTGTCCAATGCCATGAGGAGAGAAGCATGGTGAAATACGCGTGCAAACATACACTATAACCATAACATGGCATACCTGCTAAAGTAACATACACAAGATAGAGCTTAAAACTAACAAACAGTAGTACAACGAAAAAGTTAGTTATTGCAATAACCTATTTGATGATGTTCGTCAGCCACAACGTATCGGCCACAAACGAATTAAGTTGTTGGCAGGTAGGGGGCAGTTTAGACTATTTCAGTAGGTGACCTATGTTAGCAGTTGTAATTGGATCTCGCAATTCACTAATTTTTGTTTACAGAGTCAATGTCTTCTTACATAACGGATAATACGTATCAACAAGTTAGTTAATAGTAGTTATGTCACCATGAGTTATAAGGCGAAAATGAGGACAACTTTTGTCCAGTTCTTCTTTTACCAACACTTTACCCGTAATACTAGTGGCCTCATTTGTACGTTTAGCATTGGAAGATAACCGAACATAAAGTCGGTTCTCAACTAGGCAGAACAGCATGATAGCCGCCAAAATTTTCCTCCGCTACCCATGATTATTGTGCAATATTTTTATTTATACAGTAGAAGAAGTAAGCTCAGAAGTAGGCATACAGAAATTATCGGCGGCGTACATATCTAAGCCGCATGTTGGGTTTAGAGTGGACGATATAACTCTGTAGTATAATTCTACAATATTAGATGAAGTCGACTTATTTTGGGGGCGGTAATATGGTATGGTCATGACGAGAGTGGTAAGAAGCCATGATGTCGAAGTTGTGCGATGTAGAGACTCACCGAATACAATGGCATTGATACGTGAGAGAGTATCAATTACAAGTACAAGATACCTATAGCTCTAGAAACTTCCATAACTTTTTCTTCTGCTGTATGCAGCCATCTACAAAAGTATTCTACATTCTCTTGTTCTGCATGAATCGGTTGTGTTCAGAACCGTCTTTTAACCTGATTTCCGCTTCCTTTTTCCTTTAGTACATTTCGATATAAAATACAGTTACAAAGAAGCAAAAGTTAGAGAATATTCCCCATCGTGTAATCCATGCTTCAATTTTCTGGAACGTTTGCCCCTCTCAGCCTCTTTGTTTCCGCTTCTAAGTAGAGCTTGCAAAAAGGTGGCAGCTAAAAATTATAATATTACCTACTTTTTCTGCCTAGTAGAGATTCGGCGTAAAACGAGACGACGATAATGATCGAATAAAATACAGTAAGAGGAAGAGTATTAGATAATTAGACATTTGAGTACTTTTCTATTTGAGAATTTCCTCAGGATGAGACTCCTATTGATACCAAAACAGCCTTACCTTTCCATTATCTCGTTTTCAAAATTAAGTCTATCTGCATCTCTAGCCTTTTCTTGAAGTAACTTGTTTACCTGATGAAAGGAAAGGAACGAAGATGTAGCTATAACACATACGAAAAAACCACGGCAATGAGATACAAATCATTATCTCCCCACATTGTTTCATATTGCATAAAACTACGCCATCATGGAAAGTAACACAACTCAAATATTTATATTTACTCAAATTTCCATAATTATCAAACTGAAACTGTTAAGAGCAGCAGCAAAACATAGACGCTAAAAATGTCACAAAAGGGTCATTTACTTTTCATCAGTTAACAGTCATTGGAGAACTAGAGTCTTGAGATTCTAAACTAAACCCCCCTGAACAAACTAGATCATTGCTGTCAACCAAAGATCTTTCGCTTCTATACTTAGCAATATCTCAAAAACCTTCGGCAACTCAATCAAACTGGCTTGATTAATAAACTACGGCATCCTCGGCAGTTAGTTGTCTCAATTAGGAAATAATATCGGACATTTCATTGTAAAATTTACGAATTTATCGGAGATGCAAATATCTAATTACAAACGACTCGCCGTCAACAAAGCATTGTGTCAGATCGTTGCCAACTCAGTCTAAACTTTAGATGATAAAAACTTTGATCTTAGTATAAAAAAGGCCAAGCTTTTAATCGAGTGCCTGATGTAAGACAGCAAGCGGATGAAGTCATTCTAGCAGCAACACAGGCAACTAACAGAAGAAGGCGAGGCTAAGATAGTTGCCTGACTAGCAGCAACACAGGCAACTAACAGAAGAAGGCAAAGCTACGTTAGCTGCCTGACAAGCAGCAACGCAGGCACCTAACAGAAGAAGGCGAGGCTAAGTTAGTTGCCTGACTAGCAGCAACGCAGGCAACTAACAGAAGAAGGCGAGGCTAAGTTAGTTGCCTGACTAGCAGCAACACAGGCAACTAACAGAAGAATGCAAGGCTAAGTTAGTTGCTTGACTAGCTGCAACACAGGCAACTAACAGAAGAAGGTGAGGCTACGTTAGTTGCCTGACTAGCAGCAACACAGGCAACTAACAGAAGAATGCAAGGCTAAGTTAGTTGCCTGACTAGCAGCA
>JAAAKL020009995.1:0-14696 GCA_010016065.2 Carybdea cf. marsupialis auct. non (Linnaeus, 1758)
CATTTGAAAGAATAAATATATAATTCAATACGGAAATTGCTCTCGGAAAATACAGAGGTGCAGCAGATTTGAAAAATGATCACTAATCAAAGTAAGATAACGTAAGATTTTTTTGTCAAGAATCTATTTTAGTCTCCTATCGCAAGTGATCTTGTTTGGCTATACATTTATACGACAGATTACCTGTTTCCTTAAACTTCTCTCAGTTATCACCTGTTTTAATATCGACGTTGTTTGCAAATCATTGAATTACGATCAACACCCCCGATTTTTTAAAAATAAGTGCTCATCATAAGTTTGTCGTGATAAATTTTGGTGACTTCATGTCTTGCGAATGAATTGGTAACTAGAGCCGCATTGTCTAAGAGATAGTTTCCAAATCTACTATTCAAAATATTTTAAAAGAGGACATGAGTAATGTTGCTGGTAACCAAGACCTTAGATTTTTAAATTTAATATATTTTGTTGACACTGAAAAACAACATAATCCAGTGTTTTGATCTTAGTGTTATGTGTCTTATCATAGTTGCAGGGCGACCTTTTAATTCACTAACTCACTAAAAAGTGAGCCATACTCTAAACCTTATACTTGGAACTAACGACTGTACTTAGAAGACAGTTATCTAGATAGAAAGAATTATTGTGTCACTCGAAAGTTTCCCAATTACCTCTATCGCAAAAGCTCCTGCAGACTATTTAACTCGAATGAATGTTTTGATCTCCTCCGATAATTTTGCCCATAAAATTCAAATTTGTGTAAAAAGATACGAGAGGAGTGTAAATTTTGCCTGATTTTTGTGCTCGCGTATAATGGGATTCTTCAACATACTGATTCCCAAATACATGTCCACCTACTACAAAACTAATGTATTTCTGACAAATTGGTATGGCCAGAATAACAATACATTCTTCTCGTACGACAGTTGTCACAGTCTTTAAAAGTCACAACGTTTGAGTCTTCAGCCTTGTCAATGACGTGTTGAGAGCTTCCTATGTCTCGCAGCCGCTTCTACCCTAGATTAAAATATTCACATCTTTAAAATCATTTAAACGTATAATCCAGATTTTATCCAGAATTCCAATTTTGCTTGCACTTCGTGTTTTCTACGTCGAGAAATTAGCAGAAATCTAAATTTACTAGTTTTACACAAAATCACTATGTATCTATTAAAACAAGCATCTAGAGCTCCCAAGCTTGACTAAACCTTCCATTTTCCTCTAGATATAAACATACAATTCTAGCGCAAAATACTGAAGATGTAATACTGCTTTTGATAGCCGATTACTGTCTATCAAATCCATATAGTTTATAAAACACCATTTAAAAATTATTTTAAAAGTTTTTTAGCATGAAATATTAACTACAAGATGTATATTATCTTGACTCGAAATCAAACGTGTCAATAATGAGTGAGAAGAGAGAAGAACCAACAATAATACACCCCTCCTTCTGCTAGCATCGTAAATTCCTCGCTACTTTGATACCTTGTCCTTCCTAAAGAACCGTTGTTGTACAGTGTTATTAAGATCATTTATCATAGTAATAAAGTTTTGCGATTATTTCTAATTAACGCTATGGCTGGCACGAGAGAACAGTAAGCTCAACACTTGACAACACCAATGCAACTTCAATAACTAAAATTTCAGTCTATCAATTAACACTGTGAAAACAGTTTACAACACTTCAAACTTTGAAAGCCGTTAAAATTTGTAAGCAGATTGTAATATTTTTACACATACAACTGTTTTATTCGATTCCGGACTTGTACTTAAACACATGCATGCGTAACAGTTTTGTTATCAGAAGGCCCTATTGATAAATTATTTCAATTTTTATCAATATCTTATAAGAATTGTATTGGTTTTAAAGATCGCATACTACAGGTATTACAATACTGCTCTCTGAGTGTTAAATAATACAATATCTGCCGCATCACATCCCATCCCTATGCTCTGTAAAAGAGTATGGGATCAGGTTTACCGATAAATCAAAATAGAACCAAACATAAATTTAGGTCAATCAGCTGCACACCATAGTGATTTATTCTATACAAATTTTTCCAGGATATATATATCTCATACAATATTTTGGGTAGTTATTCCAGAAAATTAGACAGATGAAAGCTTGCAGAATTTCTGTATTAGTGGAACATTTGCAGAATAAATAACGTAACACATTTTTGTGAATAGGAGCTAATTTATACATGCTCTTTGATTTAACTTTTTGTGTAAATGTCTCATCTTCATCTAATGACACTTAGTACTAAAGCAGTACAAAAATGCTTCAATTAATGACATTGTTAGTTTGATTCATAAGTCAAGAAATGATTTTGAATATTTCATGTAACACTTTCATCGGGTAACCTTGACAACGAGAGCGTACCCTTCTAATAGATATAGTTTTTTACAAGTTCTAAGATGTTTAATTCAAGGGAATTGTCTTAAGTGATCTAACACAATTAATGAAAACATTCCCTGGCTGTAACTTTGTTGTATGTACAATAATTAAAATATGAAGATATTGTATTGAAACTGATGGATGAAATGGTGTTATGATCCTACATTGTGACCGTTGAATAGGAATCGCCCTCCAACTTGTTAATGTGTCTCTGTAGGACGATGTGGTACATGTGATATCAAATAACAAATCTGTTGAAGCTCTTGGCCAATCTGTACACAAACTATGACATAATGGCACTAGCTAACAGTAGTGACAGAAGTGGGTGTAAGACACTGTAAAGAAAAATGCAAACAGTGCCTACCATTACATCATAACATTTGAATATAAACAACGGACACCTTAGAATTTCTCACAGCAGATTAGAGGCGATAATTTCAGAAGGGAAAAGAAAAACAATAAGAGCTAGATGTTGAGGTCCATTGAGAGAGGTCTTGGAACTAATGTGGTGTTTAGAGAATTGGTTTATGTATATTACCATCTGCGTTTACCGTGGCTCAGATCGTGGAGCACACACGGCAAATACGCGCGAGTGTCCTACCCACTAAGGTGGTTCAGTCCCGCTACAAACACGTTCTATTTTTTTTGTAAAGTCAAGGAACAGAATCTGTTGTTACTTGCTCTTGTAGTGTTTTGAACTGAAGTAAGAAAAGAAGCCGTGGCTCAATCCACCCTTAGTAATACAAGTACGTTTAAAATGCTCTGTCATTATTGGTTTGTTTGATCTACATCTGGACTTGGACGATGAAGAAAAAGGGGGTCTTGAAACTTCTGAGACAGTGCAACGTCTTCAGGGGCATAAGACGTAGAGAATTCGGAAGTTTTCATCTTTTGGGATTGTCAACATCCTCAAATTTATCGTGCTGCAACCACAATGATATATTGTAAGTCATAGTTTATCTCCTCGACTTTAATTACGAGAGATTAAATATCAAACTTGTTTGCCATCATCGGGATTTGGCCTCTTTCTTAACGATTTGTTGCTGAGTTATTGCTTTGATTTGTTTGTGAAGTACAAAGATTTTTATTGTAAGCTTGCGAAAATTGCTTCCCGGGATATATCAGTGGCAATAACATGTTAACACATATCGTGCTAATTGTCTAAGGTACACTCTGGTACAACAGTATATTTATTCGCATCAGTCTGTTGTGAATAACGAGTCATTGGTGAAGTGGAAAGGCCTTTGTTTCTATCATCTAATTATCGCCATGGGTGACAAACTACGACTAAGAGGTGCAATCAAATTGAACCTTAAAATCAAACATTGCACTGATTATCACATTTATTTGTAAAAATCACAAGACCTTTTATTATTTTACATCTTCAAAATGTCTCACAAACTGTTTTGGAGAAAGGTTGTTACGTAGTATTTACTCGAGTAGTTTTTAAACTTGCCTCGTGCAGACTCCATCTGTTAGCTTAGCATGTTTTCTTCTTAAATCCTCCGAAGAGATTCCTTTAAACGTTTTTCAGAAAGGATTTGATGAAACGTTCGTCTTTGAGAGAGATATATCGTCATCCTATTTCCCAGTAATGCATAGACAATTTCTTTTGTGCAATCGGACTCAAAAAACTATACACTTCCAGTTTAGTAACCTACCTACTGAGCTCAAAATTCTCTTACGATTGACATAGGCTTGTATCTCTGCCCATTTCATTGCCACTTTTGCTATACGACGTGACTTGACCTTGGAGTGGCTTTTCTTTGCTTGAATCAGTCATCTGGAGACTTTGTAGAAGCCTTTATGAGCTTTGATGACTCACTTCAAGGGATGTATTTCAAAGATCTACTTAAGAAGCAGAGTGAATGACTTTCAAATTGAGGCTTGGTGTCGGTGTCCTCTGATAATGGACTAGGTTAACTGTTGTGGCTAATAGAAACACTCGAAGAGTTTGCTATCGTATCACAATACATTTCACTAGTTGATTTTCAAGTATCTCTTTGCTCGTGTGCAAGCATATCAGCCACTTGCAGAATTGTAACAGTTGCTTGTACAGTTCATCTGATGTTAGATTGGGCATCTAAGCTATTTTTAAGCCTAAGACATGGGAAACAATTTAAAATATATGAAACGAGCTAAAATCCGTTTGTTTGCTTCGCGTGTTGGCAGGGCAATTTATTCACCTATCTGTCTTTCAATAGTACGTCTTAGTTAAGTGTGTAAACCTCGACCATGTGTAAGTTGGTTTAAACTCCGATATTTATGATGAACTCTTTCCAACACACATTAAGGGTACCTGTAACTCTATTTTTACACTTGCTCTGACGATCTATTGTAGAAAGGAAACGCTGTTTTGCTATCAAAGCACAGATACGTGTTCTGTATCAGAAACAAACTTTCTGGACGAACTGAGGTAGAGAGGAAAGCCGATCTACGAAGGCACTTTCAATCACATACTGCCATTTTGGGACATATCAATACCAATATTACTTCCAATTCTAAATATCTTCTAAGACTCTCAAACCGTTGTTCTTAGCCTAAACTAAAAGTTCTCAGCAATCTAGCAACTAAAAAAGGATAAAATTTACCCCATAAATGATCCTTTGACATTTTCTAACGATGACGATAAGGAGAGGGGAAGGCTCGAGGGACTTAAACACTGAGATGTGCTTCGTAGCCAGAAGCTCCACATCTGGATCCAGACCCAAGATTATAGTGTCATCGTTAGGAGGATACCGTGCAAGCCAGTTTCGGCGCCTTATCCTCGACTGATTACACTGGCACGGCGGGGCACATTGGTAAAAGTATGTGTGCCATTACTAAGACAGTTGGTGTTGAGCATAAAAGGAGGGAACTATAACGTCATTATCGAGCCCTAAATAATCAACACCTACCATACGTTTTCAATAATAAAACCCCTTTTTTCTGAGCTTACGCAAAATGAAGTTTAGAGTGTCGTTGTATGAGCTTCTACATCACAACATGGAATCGTGATAATGATGATTATGATTATCTAGTAACTAACTTCTATTTTTTGTCAATAACTATTATTATTTCTTTCTTCTGTTCCTGCAAAACCTACTATTGAATGATCGATTGACAGTGTGAGTGTAGTATTTATTTTCTTGGCACAGTCACACTGAGTTGACAGGACAACTTCTAAAACAGTTAGTTATAATCAATTTCTTCTTGGCGTTCATTCGTAACCTTTCCCTCTAGCATTTGTTTATTTCCTTCTCTATGTATTTGTTCATCATCATCTGTTCCCTAATTTCATACTTTGATGATTTCAATTTTATTAAACCCTCTCTGTGAATGCTACTTTATTTTGTTTGTTCATTTATCCGATCCTTTACTCCCCGCTCTACTTCTATTCACAACGAGTACCTTACTTTATTTAATTTTAGAGGAATCTACTTTACTCGGTGGCATTCAATGGATCAGTAATAACTTACTTTCCTCATCGTTAACCCTCGAAGACAGCTTGTAACATCCATTTTGAAAATGATTTTTTTCGAAAATCATGACTACAGTCACTGATAAAACCATCACCGTAAATTTATTGCCTTTTTGCAAAGAGACACAGCCCATTCTTGCACAGACTTCTGCAAAAACTGAAGAGATAGAACCACTTTTTATTCAAGCTAGCCACTTTTAATTCAAGTTAACCATCAATTCGCTATTGACATATTTTCTTATTTACACCTAGCTTGCCCTGAAGACATTTACAAGTAGAAAGGAATTTCAATTTTGTAAAAAAATGTTCACGAGATCTTATTTCTTGTAAAGTGATTAGCAAATTGTCTTTTAGTTTAGGCAATTGCATGTCATTTTACTTTACACCGTCGCATCTGCCACGAATCAGGGTTTAACTTGCCGTCCTTGGATTAGGCAAAACGGTGGAGGCTAGCTTCAGTTCGATGAAAAAATCCACGCCATAGAAACTAAGCACCAGTAGTGAACACGACCCTATTGCTGCTTGTTTTCATAACAAATCTCCAATAACATTTTTCAATGTGCTCAATTTCGGACACAGCATCCCAAATCACGGCTAAACGCTTTGTTTGGGGTTGTGTCACAGTATCTCGCATGCAATTAACTATGCAAGACGTGAGCAGCTCTTCTGAATACAAGAAAAACATACAACCTTCCAAGGCTGTTATAAAGCAAACCGACACCCCATTTAAAGTCAATATACCTTATTTTCTTTCATAGTTGGGGATAAGACTAGCAGTTCTTGCGGTCTTATACTCTACTGGTGAAGTTTGTTGACCTTTGTCAGTTAGGCTAAAACGCATTTTTGATCTCGTACACCAGTAATCTCTCCTTCAGCAACAGGGAATTATACAGTCAGAACACTCGATCCTGCAATATTCACATATGTTTGAGGATCAAGAGTTAGTTAGATGCCTTCATATATTCACGATGTTTATTCCTCTATCAATTAAATAATACGGTAGATCTGTAATCAGTCATGCTTCTGACTGATTGAGGTGCATCAATGGTAAGGCAGGTGGTCCCATGACTACATGGAGTCTTATGAAAGGATAGTACAATGGGCTATCAGTGGTTGGAAACGAAAAGTGTTCGTTGAATTTCTCATCAAATCCCTGAAATTCCAATCATCGTCTTTATGAAACGATAATTTTAGTAGGGCGTATACACCTAAGGGCCAATATAAAACATGACTGTAAATTGAGCAGAATTATCGGATGGCGATGTTCCTAAGCGTAAACAGAATAAGGATGATAGTATTTGCGATATTTGGTTAACAAGCTGATATTTTCTCCCGGAGAAACACTAATATCTTCTTAAGTTAATTCTAAACATTTATATAATATGTTTATCTAAGCATATTTAGAGATTATTTGTGTGTTTAGTTGTTGATATACACACTTGACCAGATTTAATTAGCGTAGATTATGATTTAAGAATCACTAGTTAGGGCAGATGCTTCTCGAGTAACGTGCTGTAGGCTTCTTTCCTTGTCAGCTGAATTATAGAAAGTGGAGTATTTGCTAGAGACAAGCGTAAGCACGCTCGAGAAAAAGTTTTCTAATTTTTTCCACGGGTGCAACGTCATAGCACTTTTCAACTGTGGCTGGTAGATGTTTCCTTCCATCTCTTGTTTTGGTCATATTTTGATACATAATGAAATGATTCCAAGATTACTGGCAAACAAACTCGAAGAAGAAAGACCAAGACGCATTCTAAGAAGAAAACTACTTTATAATACGGAGAAACGTAGTTGTCATACTTGAACTCAAAAATAATCGGCATTGCATGATCGATGTCCAATCTCCAAGAGGGAAAAGGATCATGACTGGACATAAATTGCTTGCCCATATTGCTAGTCACTACCAAGCCATGCTCCGTTTCCTTTACTTGTTACGAGATGCAATGATGCCTTTCTGTACCCAAGACATATCGTATCTTTTATCATTACATTTTGCACTCTCGATGTAGATAGCCGATACTTTCTACTGCCAACATTATCTGGTCCACTGGCATGTATTGATGGTATTAAAAATGAGGAACAGGGAAGAAAATGGAACAGGAAACGTCGAATTGTAGGACTGTCGGAAATTCTACTATTTTTATTATTGGCCTTTTAGAATCAAGCTAGATTTGTCCATTTCAACGAAAACTTTGCATAATTACCGGTAGACACTGACATTGTTGACGTCAGATTGGCTCAAACGCCAATGACAAAGCATCAGTTCTACGTGCCGCCATTTCAATTTTTTTAAACGCTTCACTCAATACAAGGCAGGGTTGCCACTTCAAGGTATTGAGTTACTTTGTAAGAAGTAGAAATATAAAGGAAACAGAAAAATAGATGTCATTAAAGACAAAAAAATTAAGGATTTCCAAGAAGATGGAGATTGATATTAGATTTAAAAGTGTCAAGTAAGAAGAAAGCTATCTTATTTGTGGCTGTGCGGTGCCGTGATTGAGCTGCACTGGTGTTTTCAAGACCGCTTAATGTTGATATTACCAACAAAACGTAGGAAATAAAAAGAATAAATCGCTATTTTTATCAGTTTTCATACTAGAAATGCTGCAGTTTACTTAATCTTTTCAAGTTGCTTGGAACCAAAATAGAAGCTATGAAGGCCAAAACGTGACGTCACACTGCCATCGTCAATTAGAATCTTTGAAACTATGCCTCATGAAAATGAGAAGTAAAATAGATTTGGCGGACTTTTGCTTAAAGATCTGTATTTAATGCTATTAAAATAGCTGGTAGTTTAGTTCTATTTTGTTTAGTTCTTAAATTTTGGGGTTAGGGCCCCGTTTCACCAGGATCTTTTGACGCAAGACCAAAAACATCAACTCTTCTGAGAAAAATTTAGTTATCATTGACTTTAACTCAAGCTGGTTGACTACTGCAGTATAAACCTGATTTTTATGGCAGATATATACATATGTATTCCAATTTTAATTGTGTTTTAGCTGTAGATATTGTACACCAACATGTTTAATCGTTATGTAGGCTACATTGTAATGACCGCCCTTCCCGACTTGAGGCAGCTCTAGGGGACCTCACTGGCAACGCTTGCGGAATGATGATCCGTAAGAATAAATAATAAAAATATTTTCATTCACAGTCCATCCAACTGAGATCTATCACAGAGCTCATAGACTTCAGGGGCCTGTCACACACATTTATTACAATACATTGACGAAACATTTATATCCAATTACTAGGACCAATCAAAACACAATTATGTGACACCGTTTCCTAAGCTAGAAAAAAGATTAATGGGTGCAGAGACCTGGTTTATCCGCCGAATGTTGAACACAAACTGCAAATATCACATTACTGATGAGGAAATTTGGGAGAAGTTAAGATGCGATCTTAGGCCATTGATGAAAGCCTTGATTAAATGTCAAATGACTTTCCTCGGCCACATATATAGAAATAGAGAACTAGAACATCTCGTCCTCACAGGTCGAGTACCTGGTAGTACATTCTTTTCCCGACTGCGAAATACGTTCATGGATAACTTAGGGCGTTGGACGAACATGAGTACTATTTATCTATTTAGATCAATGGACGACAGAGTGTTGTGAAGAGCCATAGTCGCCGGCGCCTTACGAAGGCAGGGCCGCCCATGATGATGATGACATCCTTTCCATTAGAGTATGATAAAATGGTTGCTTTATTCCCAATATTTTTAAGCTTTAACTACCTTATTTCTTTGATTGATTCTTGATAAAACATTTTCTTCTTAAGAAGTAATTTTCGAAGAGACGCCATATTGATTGACAGATATATGAAAGTAAGAGAGCATCTAGCAATATGTGAAATATGTCAAATTACAAGTATGAAAAGGTACCAATAGAAGCCAAGCACCTGCGCCACAAGAACGTTCATCTCAAAATCGACACCAAAGTTTGTTTTCAAAAGGCAAAAGTTTTTTAGCGCAACATCTCAAATAGTGTGGGCAATGTTAGACCTGTATATTTAAAGTTCGCTCTCAGATAAAAGCTGTTGTTTTCATTACTGCTGCGACGAATAGTGAAACCTCATTGCCAAAATGAGATAACTAAACTATGGGCGGTCCTCACCTTTTCGGAAGTTTTGAATTTATTGGAATACTATAATTCAAAATCTAGAGCGCATGAATCCGTAGAAAGAAAGAAATTCTATAAGAATAGAGACGTGCACTAATATATAGAATATGAAAAACGCCTAAAAGATCTGTTTATCAACTAAACGATAAGTCGAGAAGTCTTGAACGGTATTTGAGGGTATGGGTGAATAATTAAGAAAACAGAAACTTTGTCAAAGGACGATCTGATAAGAAAATATGAGCTATGGGGAACGGAGAGTGATACTAAGGGTGTTCTGAGAAGCCTGGATAACTTAGTAAACATGAAAAAGTCCCGGTATTCCTGCTATCTCTAAACATAGAAAAATAAGTCATGACTGGCTCTCCGTTAATTCAAGTTCCAGCTGATTTAGGGCCTCAAGGTGACTGAAAATGATTTTAAAAGCTTAGAAGGTGAGGCACAAAACAGGCCCAACTGGGGCCACCCACTATCCTCTAAAAAGACTGGACCGAGCTTACCATTGTTTCCAACAGCGAAAAAACATGGTAACGAATACTAGCCCCCTAAAGTTGAAATAGTGCGGGGACATCCGCAGGTTTACCGAATATTGTTCATAAGCTTTTTTGATGTGGACTAAAATGGCGCTCAAATACTTACCTCGGTTTGAAACGGAGGATGCTCGATCCGGTATTTTAGAGATCAGTGGGGCCACTCCACCTCCACTACAACAAATCTGTTTGAGGGTAGATAACAATAAAGAAAGTGAAGAAGGCTACAACCGAAGCCACCACTACGGATCTCCTACCAACTATGTGAAAGGCTACCCCATGCAAGAGTAGGCCTCATTAGTTACAAGGGCAAAAGCACTGACAGAGAAGAGTAAACAATTAGGAAGAAGCCATTTAATTTTCAGGTCAGGTTAAAGCGATCTATTAGTAAATACAGTATTATGCTGATGAGCAAAGTTTTGTTAATGAGGTAACTCTGTGACGCTACTTGTGGTAGAATACTGCAACTACCATATGTGCACAGCAACAGTTCACTGCGTCACTCTCAGCTTGACGTCGATCTTCAACTCAATGGAAAAAATCATCAAATATAAAATCAAAGGATTCGAGTGGCAAATCTTTAATTAGTTAAACTTACCCTTACATCCTACTCAATTTAAGTTAAAAACCGGATGCTTACTTCAAGTTAAAGTAAAGACGTTGGCGGAATCAACATAAACCGTAAGCAAATGAAAGGTAAAAAGATTGTGCGTGTTGCACCCCACTGCCATTCGCTCTGTTTATATCTCAGCTTCTATTATCTTGATCTATTTGATACTATTTTCCGAATTTCATGACTAGTGTCTTCCTTTTGACGACACAGAACACCTGACCTAAACAATATAAAGTAGCTAAACAGACTATCTACAAAAGGGCAAACATGATATAGAAATCCTGTATGGCTTGCCATGAAGTTGTATCTACCGTTGGCATCTAAGTGACTTCTGGCTCGCAGGTCACATAAATTATTGACAAGGTATTTCGTCAATAGAGTAATAACTTAAAAATAATGTACATTTCCAATTGTTTCCAATTATCTTCAGATAAAAAAATGCATGGGGTCTGTTGATGGTATGCCATTTTTACGTTAATTGTACCCTTGTTGGGCATGCATTAACAGATAAGGCTGTTCGACTACCTGCTTATGTTAAGAGGAAATAGAAAAAGAACTCGAGATTAGGAAGGTCAAGATAGGTTGCAGATGTTACAGATGGTTAAAGACTTCAGGAGTTGTAGCAAATCTTTAAGTAGACCATAGCAGGATTGTGAGGTGTTGTTCCCGCATGAAACAGTCTTCGACGTTTAAGTTTAAACAAGGTTTTTCTTGAATTTCGGCGCAAAATCGCAACGAAATCTTTGAAGATTGTGTGGCTAGGTCTGTCTTTCATTCAAGAATTTTAGATATTTGTAAAACAGGCCAAACAACTCAGGGAAACAAAATAGCCTAAAAGAGTCTGGGATGGATATCAAGTTGGTCCACAAGGAGCTCCAGGAAAGGACGCGTACCACACACCCCCAGCCCCAATGATAGTTTGCACGTGGTAGTTTTCTGTGGTAAAAATGATTGGATAATTAGCTACGGTGGTAGAAATGTCACTAGTTTTACGGTATGTGTAAGGCAATTTGTCAAGTTTGGAAGCAGACTGATTTAGAAGGAGTTCATTTTTGGCAAAATTACCAAGGAGTATGGTTTTGCAGATCTTTAATTCGTGACTTTTACACAGCTCTGTAATTGCGTACTACTCCCAGTATTCAGAGCCTTATTCGGAATTAAAAAAAAAGAAGAGAATGATAAAAAATGATCAAGTGATGAAATCTTTCCTTTCGAGATGCCGATGTCATTTATGTTACACAGCCTGGACGGTGGAATTTTTGCACGTCCACCTTAAATATATCCTGAATATAAATCTGTAAAGGGCCATGGAGTCTATCTAGTATTTTATGGACCGCGAAGAAAACCTTTTGATATGTTGTATCGTGATATCATCTTGATAAGTTACTTCTAGGCAATAAAAAGACTGTGATGAAAATCTCTTCCCCGAATTCTTAGAACATTTCTGCTTCCGCTTACACAGGCGCCTACATTTAAACCAACGTTGTAGGTCAGCAGTGTTAGTGAGGTACACCGTTAACTCATGGATAGATTTGAATCGATGGACGAAAAGTTGTCCAAAGAGGCCCTTATTGACAGGGTATATCACGGATAGAGGATTCCTACTTACAAACGAAGTTCTATCTAAAGTATCAGTACGCGTAGAAGTACAGCAAGCTGTTGATGGCTTATAACGCAAACTTTAGTAAATCTCTCTGCATTGCACGGAAAGGGCGTAAATCTCGATATTCCAAAACAATGCTAAACACATTGTAGCACAATTTTATTGCGATGTTGATACCATTCTCAAAGCATTCCTAAATGTTCTTGATTCAGAGTCCACCCTCGAATCTGCCTCGTCTTACATGTGATCCAATGCAACAATTTATCGATTACATATAACCCTACATCCCTGAATACCTTCCCATGGCAGACGTCGATTCCACTATGTTTAATAAAACTTGCTTTATTTTGAAATTAGACTCTAGCCTATAAGTTATAACCTACACTTAAGCCATATAATAGAACAGCTTTTGAATACAATTTGAACGAGTATAATGCTTTGCATTATCTCTTAATGCTCAAAATAGGAAAACAAGTGACTTCACCCTAGAAAATGACGGAAGAGGTGGAATTTGAAACCATCGCCTATGACTTTTTATTCCGCTGCTGTACCAACTGCACCCTTTCACAGAGAAACTGATAAATAGAGGGGTAGGGTTCTCCTCTTTAATAGCACGTTGACATAGCAGAAATCTGCAACGCTGACTATTGGACGTGTAGAAATCCATCCACCAGCTCATTTAGTTGTGCGAATCACTTATTTAGACCTATTAGCAGGGAAATATGGTAGAACGGTCAAGGGACGGTTTACATCGGATTCAAATCCCTCCTCATCCTTCATTGTTTTGGCAAAGGTTACTTATTGACAAGTCACTAACACGTCAAGATCTATATTATCTATACGCAATTAAGAAAAAAATATGGATTTACGGAATTAGTCTGCTAGAGAGGAGGCTACTACCGCTGTGATCCTGCGGTACTGGCGGGGCCAACTTTTCTGTATGTCAAAACTACTAAAAGGAAAATCTTTTACCTTTGTATTACGAGGGAAAAGCTACTTGTGTACCCAAGGACGGGTATTTTCACTTTGCTTACGGAAAAATAGAAAGTTCTTTCATGAATGGGTGCATCAGTCTTTAAGTCTCCTTGTCCTGATACCGACGAATTGTCATATTTTCAACCACTTAATTGCTCGCAGGGGCAAGTAGACGTGAAAGAATTAAAGAACGTTTAAAAGAGCTAAAGAGGTGATTGGTTTTAAGTCAAAGGGTGGATTTAGCAAGGTTAGGTCTTAGCAGGAATCTAAGCTTCAAATTGGTTTTTCGCAAGGATTAGAAAGAGAGAGGATGGATCGATTATATATTGTACAAAGAAGATGGTAGAAATTCCCAAGTGAGTACTCATCTTGCCTTGGAATTCCGTAAAAACCTCTATTCTTTAATTACAAGTGGTTAATAGAGAAACACACATCTTGGAACAACAACTTGTCGAGAAGATGCAATAAAATTATTCTAGCTAATAAATTTTGCCAATTCTTCAACATGCTGTGTTGTAGATCCATAATAGTCCTTAGGAGCGTAACGTATGATCTCAAACGATCCTAGTGAGAAGAGACTGACATTCTATAGTTGTGTTAATCTATGCTTTCGAGATTTCAGGCCATGCAATTATAAACTACGAACATGTGCAAATACCCAACGACGATTATTGTATCTGGAATATATATATATATAAAGTATTAGAAATAGTAGTAGTAGTAGTAGTAGTAGTAGTAGTAGTAGTAGTAGTAATAGTATTAGTAGTAATAGTAGTAGTAATAGTAGTAATAGTAGTAGCAGTAGTAGTAATAGTAGTAATAGTAGTAGCAGTAGTAGTAATAGTAGTAGTAGTAGTAGTAGTAGTAGTAGTAGTAAGAGTAGTAGTAGCAATAGTAGTAGTAGTAGTAGTAGTAGTAATAGTAGTAGTAGTAATAGTAGTAGTAGTAATAGTAGTAGTAATAGTAGTAGTAGTAGTAGTAGTAGTAGTAGTAGTA
>JAAAKL020009996.1:0-14695 GCA_010016065.2 Carybdea cf. marsupialis auct. non (Linnaeus, 1758)
CAGCTCTTCCACAACATGGCTTCAGAAGATAAAATTTATCTCTAATGCTTGCTTTCTATATCAGTATAATCCTAGCATTATCCGTAGTTTTATATGCATATTAACAGAATGGATATGCTATGGTCAACAGACAGAAAGAAAGTACACCGACTCATATGTATTTCTGAAGATAAGAATGGTACAGCAATCTTATTCTTTTGAGTCAATATACAATTAACAATAGCCAGAAAGAAAGTGAACAAACTGATACAAATTTCTCAAGATATGAATACAGAAGGAACTTTACTTTGGCAATTGGGTGCGTGGAGTAATCTTTGATGTTGCATCTAAAATTGCATTACAGCCAGTCACTTAGGCTGTTACCCTAGCAATTTTGATGGTACTTTCCCTCACTGAATAAAAGAGGGCTAGAAATTGTATTTGGTATTAGATGCTTGGCATATGATAAAACTAGCAAGAAATAGCCTTAGTGGCTTGGGATTTACAATGTCCCAGACAAACGAAATTATGTCCTAGTTATTATTTAATGTTCAGAAGGATGATATTCTTCACCTGGCCAACAAATTGAAATCAACACATTTGAAGTGTCCACTATTGAATGGCCAGGTGGAAATCTTAATCTAACATTAAATTTGACTGCAAAGAGAGTATAGGAAGACTATAGTGGCAAAGAATATTAAAATTCAAATTTGTGTTCATACCATTTGAAATGGTACAGCCATAAAATGAAAGTAAACATTGCAGTGCAAACTTTAAGTCTTTCAGTTGCTACTGCCATAAATTACCTAAGATATCTGAAGCGTCCCAGGTTTACAGAGTCATGCAACAACAGCATCAGTTACTGAAATAAATGATGTATTGAATTTAAAGAAATGCTTTGGCAAAGGTGAAAAAGCATCCAAAACACTTGACTATCTACAAGATGCTCAAACTCTTGTAAATAATACTAAGTGATATTTGACAAAGATTAGTAATAGCACAGACCAAAAACTTTTCCAAAGTCCCAGGAAAACCTTTATTGTAGACTTTTCAACTTCCGGCTATTCAATACTAACCACTGCAAGGAATCTGTTGACAAGAACAAGTCACCAAATTCAGTATGTTCTGACATGGCAGTTCTCTCAATATGTTCTTGAGATGTTTTTCAGCAAGATAAGAGGTAGACTAGGTTGGAATAGTAACCCAAATGTTTTGCAACTAAATTGGAATGTACAAGCTCTGCTTCACAACAATGCAATTGAAGCACCTAGAACTGCCAACTGTACACTTCAAGACCATAGTCAGTTGTAATACTGTCAAACATATGATGATTATTTAGCGCAATTCAGCACAAATCGTGAAGATGATGTAGAAAAGGAAAGAAGGACATTTTATACCCAGATGTAAGAGCAGTTGATCACATATTACATGGGTTTGAAGCCACTGTAGTGGAATGAACTAGGCGAGGAGACAAAGGGCCACAACACTCTGTGAACTCATCCTGGTTACTCTCTCATGCTCACAACAAGAAAACATTTGCTATGACGGCTATTGTGATCTTCATCACATACATTGCAGGAAATACTATCAAATTCCTTAAATATGCCAACGTTAAAACGATGATATGGTTTTGCAGCTTTGTCATGACTTTTGTTACTTCATAGATTTTAGTCAGCCGGCACATCTCTTCTTGAAACTGCTGATAATCTATCTATTAAGCTGTCCAACTTTTAGAATTTACCAAAGCAAAGAAGGATTAGTTTGCTGTTTTGCAAATGTTTTGAGCTTACGATTATATTTTCCGCAATTTTAAACTATAATATCGTTTAAAGGTGATGTCAACTTTAACTAAATACACAAAACATCATAGAATTTGCATGAACCGGAAAATTACTTCCCTCAAAGAGTGCTGTTAAGTCATAACATGTAGTAACATCTCTGTACAAATGGACATTTTGCTTTAACAGACTCAACAAAATATAAATTGGTATCACTTTATATTGCTTAAGTAACTAATTTATGGATGTTTTGTCCAATTTTGCTTTGGTACGAGGGCAGTATCTATTTTCTGGAGTGTAAGAAAGGAGAGTATGTACAGTAATTACTGTAAAAAGATATCTGAGGTACAGAATTAAACTAAGCTTTCAAAATTCTTGCTATGTACAAAACATTCTTACTAAAGACGACTTGTTGTCATGTAATGATGCAGGGCAAACAGTCTTCAAAACGTCAACATTCGACCATTTAACTTCAAATTATCAGATTTCATTTTTTACCAGTGAATTCTGCTCAACTTGTGGCTATTGCTTTGCTTAAACGGTAAATGATTTTCCATTGGCTGAATTTTATTAATTTTTCCGCCCTCAGTGACTTTTAGGATCAATAAAAGCAGTCTATAGTAAAACGACGCAGTTGATATGAGCTCGCATGGACTATGTGATGGTAACCTCATACTTTAGAAAGAGTTACATCGAATGACTTTTTATTCCAGCGGCATAAAGGAAATACTCAGAAACATACTACGACCACAGAATAAACGGTTAAGCAAAAGGAGAAACCTTGGAATAAGGGGCGTGCATTGAAATGAGGCTACAATCCAAATTGAGACTAAATAAGGTAGAAGAGATTATTCAAAACTGTTCACACGTTTCTAGCATAAATGAAGTCACTAGGAAACCATAAAAAATAACAATAACAACAATAATAACAATAATATGGTGGTTTATTCATGATTAGGTTTGCACTGATTCTCTATGAGCACCGATGTCTGATTTCAGCCAAGTAAATATTTGTGAGATCGCTACTCTGTTTATTTTAAAGCTGGCAAACAATACTTAATAATACTCCATAACCTTAGAAATGCTTATCTTGATAATGAAATGTGAGAAATGACATGAAGCGCTATGACATCCTAGGTGTTCGATTCATTCCCTGATTGTTTAGTTCTTGTGATTCAATGATAATATTGAAAGTATCAGAACACAAGCAAGGAATATAGTATTAAACGAGTAAGTGATGACCGAACGGGTACATCCAAACAATATCCAATATTATGTGTCATAGTGTAGAAATAGGCAGTTTAGGCGAAATAAATAACACATTTACGATCTACATTTAGTTGCCTTTGTATCTAGAATTCTATTTTGTAGAAGGAAAGTAAAACCAGTGTGGCAGTCAAGGTAATCGTAAAACCTAACATAGTGAAGAGAGGACCCCATCACTATCATGTGATATTGTAAACTTCGGAAAGACGTTTTCTGAATGTCTCATCTTGAAAGAGGATGACAGAACAGAGAGAAAGAGAAGCCCATTTGGCGAGCAAAACTAGTTTCTACTGCAAGACACTCTTGTATTTTTAATAAGAGCTCAAGCACTGTTTTACCATCTTTCTGTAAACCTCTTATGCCGATACAACGTGTTACTATCTTAAGTGACCCTGGGTGAAATTGTTGAAAAGATGCTGGAGTGAGAACATTTTGGTAAAGATTCAAATACTAGACTCAAGAACGTTTCGCGAATAGACGTGTGTGCACTTTTTGTAGTTAAATTCCTTGGTAGTGGTAAGTTTATTCCTCTTTTAGCTGTAATGTTCAATCGATTTTTACTGATATAAACTCAATGTAGATCTTAATATCCATTCTTCGTGAGCAGAAATATCTGGATAAGATGTTAGTTATATCATATCAATTATGTGAAAAAACATTGTAACTTTGTCCAGGCCCCTATTTCTGAGTACATACCCAATAGAGCATAGCTTTCGGGCACCAGATATAGCCTCATGAAAAGAAGCACAAAACGACAGGGGACTATATCCATTGTAATCACAGCACATCGTCTACCCCTAAATCCAAAGAATCGACTACTTGTGTCATTCTTTATGGTATTAGCTGTAAACTGTCCTCTTCATTGTCATTTGATACAACGTATCAAGTTCAACTCAAACAACAAACTGTGCTTCAAAGTCAGAACTAACTCTTTACAAGGATGATGGCGTGAATGTAAAACGACATATAGCATCATATGTCACTAAGTGCATTAGCACAGTTATGTTTTTCTTGATTTCAGATGCCTAGGTTACAGTATGCCTATGACAAAGCATTTACCCAAGGTACCTATTTGGTTACAAACCCTTTTAAAGTTTCTATTGTTGATAAAGAAAGAAAGCATAGCCATCAGGAGTAAGTAACAAGTCTGTAGAATACATCCACGTGGTAAGTCACTTTCAACTATGTCTTCGCCAACCTCAACATTTAATGTTGACGTTCATTATACCCACAATTAAGTGAAAGAGAGAACTACCAATAGTTGAAACTGGGAGGAATCAGTGTAAAGACAACTGTGTTGGAAGTCAAAGGCAAACTTCATTCATCAGCATTGGTAAGTGGGATTACCTCGACTTCTAATCTAAATGAAAACGTACTAATAACTCAAAAAGGTAGAAATATTACTTTCGTTATTAGTATCTGATGTCTATCAAATTGTCAACTGCACTTTTGCTATCATTAACAATTTGTTATTTTTGAAATCGCACATCGCGTGATGCCACTTATCATCTTACAGTAATGTTAACCAACAATCGCACGCAAACTTTACGTAGTACTTCTTAGGATATCCACGTGGTGATATTGCTGAAAACTGACGGGGAAATACATGAAGGAAAAGCACATTAACTTTGTCTTCTATGACTACACTTTTGAACACTTGAGAACAGAAACAGCAAGAAAAGCATCTGATTGCATCGTACGGTGCTCCAGTGTATGGATTGACAAGGGTCGCCGTTTCTTCAATATCATAAAACAACTTCCCGTTCGCTGAGTCCTCTTAGGAAAAAGGGAAGGCGTCAAAGAGTTCACCTGAGATGAAAATGGTCAAAAACCTCTACCCTTTATTAGTGTTATTTAAATGAGGTCTTTTAATTTCACATATTTCAATTGTCTAAAGCAAGAACTGTTTGTTGTTAATCTAATGCTTATGATAATATAATACTGTGTCAAAACAACACTTATCAATGCAATGTCATCAGGTGTCTCTTCATAATCGAATAGACGTTTATAGAATATGTGCGAGTGTATCAAAGTCTGGGTTTCTTACTATCGTGTCTTATTATAACACTCAACAGTACTGTAGCAATCGTGTAGACCAGGGAATACACACCTCACACATTTGCTTCACTCTTTTGTCACATATGTATAAAATGGGTCGATTTTGTCACAATGCCCCTCCTAACCCGAGAATCATTTCTACGGCCCTGGGCCTATACACACACGAAGGTTTACGACTTCTCCTGGAGACAGGGGCAGGGGCTCGTCTTTGAACTAGTAGAGTAAATAGTCAGAAATCGGACTCAGCTTCTCCTCACAATATTAAATGACTCTGATTAACTGCTTTTGCCACTATTTCATCCAGTAATGGGGTAAGGATGGCACTAATAAAAATGTATTTGTAATTAACAATAATACAATTTCAATCATCGTCATCATCATCATCATCATCATCATCACGATTATCATTATAATAAACACAAACTATCTTTGTCATCATCAATGTCAGGCCTAACGCATTACTTCCTGTTGCAGGCCTTTACCTCATCTAAGTATTGATGTTCAGAGATCGCTAACAGATAAATTGATACCTATCAGCTTATGTATCAGGTAGCACAGACCCCAGGTACACAACAACAAAATAAATTATCAAACAGGAAATTTACGGCTGTAGGAGGATGCCCAGATTCAAATGTTAGTGATCACAGTGACAAAACTCCAATGATCCCCAACTCTTCCACAAGCACTTTGTCAAATAGCTTGGTGCTTGCACTTTGATTGCTATTTATTTATGAATGGTTTGCGACTGAACGGCAAAATATTATACCACTCCATGACTAGTTGACCATGGGGAGCTTGAATAGTGATAAAAATTTAAACTAGAACACGCATTATCACTTCATCTGAATGGACAGAAACCACGAAAGCACTCCCAGATTTTATTACTTAAAATTATTATGCCGTTTGGTGCTAAAATCCTCTCCGTGAACTTGTCAAGATGCTCGTAGATGTTCACAATCCATGTACAAAAGCTCAAACAATAATTTTGATGGGTGGACTGATAAAATGAGTCTTTGCTGCTCGAAAATTATAAGGGTCAGGCGCCTTTTGTGTCGAGCTATTCCGATTTGAAAAGAATAGCGCCCTCCTTCTCACAACATAAGCGCTGACCTATACGAGATTTTGTGGTGCTAGTTTTCTTACCGATTGATCAGCTAGACCGCGGACTGGGCGCATACTACGTTGCAGCTTCAATGTCTCTATATCTGTCAACAAGGTCATTCTACTTTTGTCCGCTTTTTACCGCAATTTACGATGAACCTCTTGAGTGCCAAGGCTTAGTTCACATTTCGCGATAAACGGGGTCCAAATCGGAAAGCTATTCCCCTCCCTGGGGCGCAAAATGAGCTTGGAGGTGTTCCAAGTGGTTTTGGGGGGTTTTATTTAATAGGCGTAGTATCATACAAGGCTAATAAAAGCCACTAATTGTATGGACTAGAATAGAGGTAAACAATATAGATAGTAGGAGAGAGAGGAAAAGGAACAACTAACATAAAAGAAAGGAATTCACGTTTGACGTAAAAGCATATAAATTATAGGAAGAGGGAAAACAATCAGACGAAAGAGAGTTCCACAGCTTAGCAGTTCGCGGAAAGAAACTTGTCCCGTAGAAAGACTTCTTTGCACAGGGGACATCAACAGCACAAGAATGAAGATTTTGAGAAAACCGGGTCGTCCGAGATGGAACAAACCGGGCTTGAACCAATGACAACAGTTCATTGGAACACTTCCCATGGTAGTATCTGTAGAAAAGGCTAAGACTGACCACATTTCGCCGATGGGATAGGGTTTGAAGGGTGGCAGCAAGGTTTGGGCCGACCAAATTGCAGACACGCCTCTGGACCCGATCAAGATCCCCTAGATGAGAAGTAGGAGCTCCTCCCCAAATATGGCTACAGTACTCCATGCAGGGTAGAATAGTGAACTTATAAAAATACAGAATGCCCTCGGGAGTGAGGTAAGATTTGGCACGAAAGAGCGAACCAATTTTTCTAGAACCAGACTTGGTAACAGAATGGATGTACGAGTCCAAACATAGGTCAGAGGAAAAAGAGAGACCAAGCAGTCGCAAAGATGAACATTCCTCAAGAGGAGAAATCTCTCCAGGACCTACATTAGTACGGCAATCCATGAATATGGAAGGGAGATGCGGATCCCGCTTCCTATTAAAAGATATCAGCTTAGTTTTTTACGAATTAAAGAATATCTTATTGACGTCAACACGATTTTTTGATTTTTCATGTACTCATTTTCAAGAAGTAAAATGAACTCGAGAGCCATTGACGAAGGGGGCACGATAGGAAAGTTTGAGGGATGGTGAAAGAAAGCAAATTCGAAAATCAGAGACTCAGAGAGGAACGTTTGTCAATTTGGTACCAAAGCATGAAATGAAGCTTAACGCAATGTCACAATAAAAATACGGGGCCAGTCTCTTTAAGTAATAATCTTTCTCATTTCCTCCCACATTTTGGGGGATCTATTTTTTGTTGATGCTATGTACTCCAGTAACTCAGGTTTAATAGCTTAATAAGACATCTCAGTTTTAATATCGGGGTTGGTTAAGCTTCCGATATTGAAAATGGGGTGCAGGATGTAAAACCTATAACGGCTACTGCCCATCAACAACTCTTTGGAAGCTGGTGGAAAACTTTACCTTTATTATAGCTACAACTATTTCTAAAACAGACAGATAAGTTATCTAGTTCTATTATCTAGCACATTTACTTGACTAAGTCATGAGCATTTTGCCAATACTTTCAGATTACCCACCCTATGACACCCAACACAAATTTTTAAGTCTCTGTCTTCGATGATGTCATGACGGTAAGGGAATATGACAAGAGTGTCTTCATAAGACTCTAGCTAGAAGTTATGCAACTATGATTCAAACATTTTCAAAATTGTAAGGTCACACTTTCCCTCTGCATAATAGGAACCAAAACCAGAAAACTGAACAAGTGGCTCGGTGGATCACATGCTCTCCTCCCCCTCGTGTCAGTTCTATGTTAAACAGGCTCCCTGTCTAAGGATGAACCCCAAGGATGATACTAGAAAGACCTCTCATAGACTGCTCATGTTGATATTGTCGAGTAGAACGCCATTTCGAGAAATAAAAAACATTGACATGAAAGAAAGCGAAATGGAGACAATGTTTACTAACAGATGACTTCGCCTTAACCATCATCCAACGTGCTGTGAGAAGTGATGGCGTTGCACACGCATGTGGCAAAGGGCGACCACCAGACACAATGCCATCAAACGAACGATTTGCACCCCTACAAATTTACTTGCGTGTCCAACAATGGATACCTTTGAGTGAAGCGTCCAACAGCAACAGAATTTTTAAGATTACAGTTCTCCTGCCGCTGAAGAGTAGGCCTAAACAAGACGAGAAAACAGTTTATGGTTTTGACTGAGTCTGGTCTTGATCTTGAAAGACAAGCCAATGGTTTACAGACGTTAAATTGACTACATTTTGAAGAGTAGAAAAATGCATTCTCCTATTGTTGATTAACTCCTAGTCGTTTCATACTCATTTGAAAGTATTTAAACACTCTGATTTAAACCATGCATCGAAAAGAAGTTGAAACATGTACGATCCTGGAGCAGTTACATTCCTAGTAAGCCTAATGTAAAACCTTTCTTAAGTTATCAACGGTCGAGAAAGTAAATGTTGGCCTCGTAAGGGAGGTGGTCGTATGTAAGAGCATTGCCAATTCTTCAAATAGGTGATACTGTTAGATATACATGAAACATAGTCAAGCTTATATACCAGAATTTCTATCTGTTAGAATAAAGATTAACAGATTTTCCCCAAATTTGTATGCTCTTGTAGAAGCTAAAGGGTTTGCTTGAAGCTCAAGGGGCGTTCAAGTACCACGTTCATTTACTATGCAGAAAGATACATGACTACCTGCACAGGCACGTAGCTAGAGTCAATAATCAGGGAGAGGGGGGCTTTTAGGAAGTAGAAAGCTTTAGAACACTTGCAAGTAAGTATCCTCAAAATAGGTATAACTTATACTGTATAAACAGCCAACAATATTTCACCATAGTTACTAGGTTTATATCTAGTAATCATAATTACAGTAACATAACTTAGTCTTGAGAGAATAAACTGTGGTTGAAACCAATGCCACTATAATAGAATGGCAGTTTATACACGTTAAACAAATCAGTAATACTGCTAAACTAGGAATTACTCATTTCGGGTAGAACTTCTGGAGATTATTAGGCAGGGTACGGCAGTACGTTCCCGCAGAGAAACAAAGCTTAGAGGTGCCAACCCCAAGAGTGGGTGTCAAAGGAACGATGATACCTTTTGTAGAGACCACCTGTTACCCTACATTGAGACTGCGCAACCCTACGTGCGCTCGAGCACCTTAAACAAAGGGAACATGCGAATAAACACTCTGTGACTTCACTTAATGCCACGATATCTAATCAATGAATCAATGAAATGAACTAATGAAAGTTGACATCAAACTGGAGACGCCCTCTTAACTGTGTTGTATCGATTTAAACCTCTTGTTTTCTTCTGGTACTCGATGAACGTAACCAACCAACCGACGATGGTGGCGACAACTATCCAACTTGCAAACATCCGAAAAGGGGGTGGTATATAGGGCCTATTACTACGGTTATACAAGAACGTGCAGTAACCGAAGTTCATGCTCAATGTAATTAGAAAGGTGGACTTTAGTCCACACGCCTACGAAAATCGTGCCAGAAGGCATGTACAATCCTATCGATTAAAAAGGGACGATACAAACGTGCCACTTATCATGAGCATAAATCTAAATAGTAAAATGACATGAAAGCGCATGCGTCCGCTACACCTTTAGTGCTAACAATAACCATTCTAGAGTTGTTGGTGGATTAGCAATTGCCATACACTAGTCCATAATGTATAGGAGATTATTCAGACTGAAGGTTTTCTGTGCTGTGGTTAGTCTCCATTGCACACTTCGGGGCAGCTCTATCCTAGCAGAAAAACTTGGTTTTTGAACTGTCGTGGTTTTAATTCTTACATTGAAGATTTTAGCAGTTCGTTTATTCGTTTTAATACAATTTCTTTTCACTTAACCCTATCTATTTAACTATATAGGCTGTAAGATGTACAATTTCTCTAGTTTCGATGTAATGTCCTAACAAAAATCGAAAGAATAGCCTAGATAAAATGAAACAAGTCTTCATTTTGAATTTTTTCATGGGTATTACTTATTCTAAAGCTTAGGCCTACTGCAATAAATCCTGTTCTGGTCCTCAGGCCCCGAGATACATACGTAATACATACGTCTAATGCATACGTAACTAGGGCTTTTATGGACCAAGCGATAAGATGCAACCAACGAACTATGGCTCACAAGTTCAAAATGTCGTTGAGGTTTTTAAGATATTTGAAAACACCAAGTATTCTGCCTTAAAGTATAAACATATGCGAGTGGTTCTGACAAGATGAATTTGTACAAATTCTGGCCTTGGTTGTCGTAGCCAAAGGTAGATGATAGAAAAGGCTAATTTATGGATGAAGCACTAGAGATCTTTCCATAATATAACAGTTTGTGTTCCATCTATTCTGAAACAGTGGCTACCGGTTGCCTTCTTTCAAAATCATGAATGGTCTTCGTTTCCAACTGCAAAACAGTAAGCAGCCAAAATCGATTTCGGTATTCTGTTACATAAAGCAAATTAAGGAACAGCAAGTTATAAAAGCAACTGCCTGCCTTTAAGCTGTCGTGGGTTTTCCTTAATTCGCGTTGTAAAGCATATGAAAGCCACATGACACCCCATTCTCCCCTCGCTCTTTTACTGCTGCATCTATACCTTCTAAATGTACTGACCACTTAATTTTATCAAGTTGAAAAAATACATATAATTATAAAGACAAAGGCTACACCTTATTCAAAAGTTAGTACATTCAAAGAGTTACGTCTTTAGATGATCCAATCCGACAGAGGTGCACTGCAAACTTTCTGAAAAATGCGCACAGGTCTACATTCTCAGTTCGCTTGCTTTTAAAAGCCAGCATTACTTAGGAGATATGCTTGACGTTTCTACAGCATTGTCCGACAATTTGGAATCTATCCTCTTGCCATCTTACTGAAAGAGGATTCATACAATGCTGATGAGAATTGAAATGTTGCCATTGCAGCCATCAAGCCATTTGTATGGGGAATGTCTCTCTTTTGCTCGCACTGAAGGGTGAAAAGAGCAGCAGTGATATACTTTTAAAAATGTGTTGATGACCGACAGCAACATTATTCCTACACTTCAAGTGCCTTAGAGCATTTAAATTGGATTGTCCACCAATACTTACAGGTTAAATTGTTGCATAGTGATTTTAATGAGTTTTTAATCCGTGTTTCATTTCGGAGGATGGCCGATAGTTTGAATACAATGACTGCATTTCAACGTGTCAATTGTCATCTTGCTCACCAATCGGTTCTGCAATGATAGAACTGTTTGGTTAAAAAATTTCTTGGAAGAGGTCATTTTGGTTCTATCCACAGAGCCTGAACCCCAGTAAAACACTCTTCAAGTGCATTGGAACTCCATTAGATACAAACCATTCGAGAGTTGGGAGCTTTGGTGCTTTTAACTAAACTTCGTTACTGCTCTAATCATGAAATATTTTCCTATCCTTGATCTACTCTAGTACTGTACTTGATATCCAATTTTCGCATAATCTATTCTATATCGACTGTGAGATTGATAATGGCAAGATGGAAACATCCTGGAATGCTTATCTTAAAATTTTGAAGACATATTCTCTGTCGGGGCTTTTTCACAGAGGGGTGCTCCCCTAGCCCCATTGGCTACAGGTCTGTAACTGCACTTAGACTTCCTCAGTAGAATCATTGTTACCTACACGATGCAAGTTTTCAAGTCTAAATAGCGCCAATGCCTCAACTGCAGGCACGGATCCAGGGAGGCCAGGGGGACATGGCCCCCCCAAACGTTAAAAAATTTCAAAGTTTCATATAGGCCTTTCTGCTACACCCTTGGCTGAGTGCCTGGAAGTACCTTTAATTTTTCCAAATGCCCCCCCCCCCAACTCAAACGCTGGATCCGCTCCTGCTCAACTGTAAATGTTATTGTTTTAAGGGGTTTATACGTCAAGATTTAATAGGGGTACTAACAGTGTAAGTAAAATGTGATTTCTTCGGGTGCTAATTGGAACAGAATTTATCTTGTGTTTGTGTATTTCTGTAAGGCCCTTTAATCAACAAGCGTGATAGATGTAAAGTGGATATGGTTTAAAAGGAATTCTCATTCCTGTGTTTCTATCAATTATAGGATCTCAAGATCTGATTCTCATTGTTATATCCTGCGATGTGTGGATCATCCAAGCAACTGAAAAACATGTTTACAACGATAGATTTGCAATGTGTGCTTTTAACTAAACTTGCCGTATTGCTCATATCAGTGTCGGCAAGAGTTATGATGAGGTGTGAAATTGTCGACAAATGTACAATGACCTTCCAATGTTAAAGTTTTTATAAAGAATTTCCCCTCGCGATGTCAATCTTTGTCATGATACCACTTATCTATTTGATGGTACTGTCCATTTGCAGTCATGGAATTCCAAGCAACTATAAATCAAAGCACAGAGACAACAACAAAAGGGGCGTATCAATTGGGCTAGTTGTAGATAGATTTGGGCGCAATCTTTTGTAAGACTATTTCCTGCGAGCATGGAAAGGAAGAGTTGCCCCTGTGAAGTATGGCGAGTCTTACCGTGTTTAAGTTGCACTTACTATCAAGTTATATCATTTTTTTAGTCTCATGTATATCTGTAAATGACCCTCGGCTTCATCCAGGCCATCTGCAGCCCCTTGGTGTTGGCAACAAAAAGATTCCCGTCGAGGTTGCTACAGCTTTCCCGAGTCCAATCGGTGAGTTGGTTTCATTCGTGTGAGTTTTAATTCGGCTTATACTACAAAACTGCACTTTTAACAAAGAGGCCTTCTACACATGATATAAGCGTAACAGGTGAAATTTAAGCCGTCATCAAATTCTTGGATGCTTAGTTACGTCAAGCCATGCTGTGTTAATGCCCTCATGAATGGTTATACAAAATCCAACGTATGTACAGCTGCACATGCCAATGGCCTTAAGATTGTAGGGATACTGATCCATATACGAACGCCTTGGGCCCATTTTCAAGTAGGTAACACTCGTAAGGTCTTATTATACCCCGGATTTGTCAGTGAGCTCCAAGCTCTTATCTGCAAACAGTTGAACCCGCTTACTTTGTAATGGTTAAGACAAAGTGAAAGTCGACTACTGAATCACTCAAACAAAGAGAAAGGACCTGCACCAACACCTGATAAAACATTTCAAACTGACTTATATTTAGACTGACTGCTCTTTGGAACTTAATAGTAGCGCCTGGGGAGGGAGTAAGCGGGCAGGTTAGGGTTTTCATAATCTTTTGGAAAAGGGTGGGGTTTAATGCAATAACTGTCAATATGGAAGATTAAACTGTAAAATGGTTACGAGGGTGCACGTGTTGACAAGAGGAATTCAGCACACCAGGAGGAACGATAAGAGATTGACAAGAGGAATTTAGATTGGCAGAGCATCACTGCAGGACCTTACGATTGACTATGTATAAAATTTGAGTACAAAGCAGCTCTCCCTGGTACAAAGCCCAGTCACCACTAAACAGCAATCATCTTAAATTCATTCTAAACTTATTGTTAAGGCTTAGTGTATGGGTAGGAGTACTGAGCGCAGCACTGTATCAATGATGTTATAAATGGTCAAAACTCTTGATTGGCTTGCCCTACAGCCATATTCCTACCCTCATTTGAATTCCTTTGCTCCTTGCATCACCAAGTACATCAGGGATGCATTCAAGGGTGGACTCGGGGATCTGCCCCCAGCTCCGAATAGGGGGTTCTGAGAGTAATTGATGAATATTATATAAAGGCAAGTGTTAAGCAAGTATAGGTATAGCTGCTTACCTAAAAGCAAATTAAATTAATGTTTATTCCCTTTGAAGCTTTTATAGCAATGGACTTGTCCACAATAGTTTTTAAATTCTTATATTAGACTATGCCCAAATTATGTCAATGCTAATGTTCCTATTTTGTTAGGGTGCTTATATACTTGTTGCCCCCCTGCACAATATTTCTCAAGGACTACTGCCTTATTTCCCAGCCTGTGAAATGAGCACAAGCCAAACGGCTGCTGCTAAAAGGCTGCTTTAGCAGGGATGAAGAAATCACTTTAAAAGTTTGGGGTATGTGATTTATTCCCCCATTATTTTTCTGGAGCATGTGGCCGTGTGGTCTTAAAGCTTGATTTGAAAACCACCAACCCGGGATTGATTCCAGCGCTGGGAAGCATTGACAACTTCTCCTTACCATAGTCACGGGGCCAACCCAGAACATGTGAGGGAAATTTGGGAGACGGAAACTCAAGAAGCCCATCAGATGGATTGTACTTGTGTTTGGACAGCCCAGCCTTGTCACATGTAAGAGTACTTTCTTGACCAAGCATAATCCAAACGTTCTCAATACTAGAACATGGTGGCAGATTTTGTGTCACCACTTCACTAAGGCCAGCAATAGTAGTAGTGCAAAATTTGTAGTAGTTTGATAATA
>JAAAKL020009997.1:0-14695 GCA_010016065.2 Carybdea cf. marsupialis auct. non (Linnaeus, 1758)
CTGCGCAAGCACAGTGAGCAATGCATAAAGCAACAGCAATGGTACCGTCTCAAGCAGAGAGTGCTCAACCTAACGTATTGTTTTTAAACTTAATACAGTTATATATATTACAAATAAATTAGTTACAGAAATTACATTATTTGTTTATAAATACTGCATAAATTATATGTAATGAAGTTGATCAGATAAAAGTCACACCGAGTTCTCACTATCCCAGACATTTTCTGTACTATATTGCAAAACCCCTTTGTGTAATGCTAGCTACACCTTTTTGTTGTAGGCAACGCAAAAATAGACTTTGAAGAATTCTTAGAGGCTTTTGTTATCAAGAAGGGTACCCCCCTGGAGAAAGATCTAGAGACTGCTTTCCTATTATATGATAAAAATGGAGACGGTTTGTTGACGAAAAATGAATTAAAATCAGGATTGAAAGCAGCTGGGAGTAAAATTAGCGACGAATTTATAGAGACAGTTTGGGCTTCCCTTGACAAGAATAATGATAACAGAGTAAGCTGCCAAGGTATGTATTTCTATTGTTTTTAAACTTAATCTGTTCGGTCGTTTACTATGTACTCTGATCTCTTGTGGCGGCACCAGACTCATATCATTATAACTAAGTAGCTTGTGTAATAATTTTCCGCTGCAGGCTGTGCAAAATCATTCTGAACATATCAGCTTTCTATGTCCCCCTTTGTATTGAACCAACCCTTGTAGTTTTGCTTCTGAAAAAAGGTTTGTTGTTATACCACGATCAACATGGCGTCCTCTGTTCGAAGTCTAACTATTTCGTCACACACACCAAAGTTAAGGGTCTAAAGCAGAACTCGGACGGATCTGAGTTACCTAGAACATTTTACCCTACTCCCCCAAAGGGCAAAGTGTTAAGAATTGTAATAGACCATTAGTCCTATAAGTTTATTAAAATCGGCTAGTCAATATTCCCACAGTTTTGTGGAGGGGGATGGCTAAGTATATTACTCCACTCTACGCCCATAGTGATGCAAATGAGAAAGCAAAATATAATAAGCGAGAAATTTATGCAAAATGTGAATCCATGGCAAGGCAGGTGCGTGGCGGTAGGGGTCCGGACAAGTTATCTAATCAAATTATTTTTACCCTGCTGCTGATATTCAAATTCCACAGACCTTATTTATCCTCCTTCCCATTTACGAGTACTCAGCTACATGGTTGTACCGAGGGAACTCTGTACTGCACTCTTTTTGTAAATAATTGGTGAAAACAATGAGGGTGACAATGTCCAACATGTTAAGCTACTGATTAGGTATCCCAATACTGATTTCACAACATACTTTACACATTTTGTTAGTTTGAACACATTTTGTAAGAAAAGCGAGGCTCAGATTATAACAAAATTAACTACAACAGCAGACTGGAAGCATGCAACTATTATATTTAAAACTATATAATGAAACTAGAGCGTCGTGCCACACACGTTTAAATAGGAGGAAGTAGATAAAGCAGAGGTGGTTTCTTAATCACAGAGACCTCGTGGGAGCTGTGTAGACTGGGGTGGCTCAAACATCTTCCTGCAAGAAGACTGACAAAGAGACGACGAACTCTATGGACATCGAAGTGTGAGAACAGGCATGGCAGAATTGACCTATGCAACTGGTTCGGTTAATGTATCAGGGGCAATGCTCGCAGGGTTGGGAAATAGATGTAGAAAGGAAGCTGTTTCGAAAAGATGTGTGGGAGTTGGAGGCAACCGGGACCAGGTTTCTGTTTGAGTCCGTTGATGATATGCTCCGTCACCAGTTACTTTAGCAATGATAATAATAATGATAATGGTAATAGTTATTTAGTCAATGTATCATTGCCGGAAAAGAATGCTGTTATCAATAAGAGTCCTGTCGAAAATAATATGAAAGAAAAGAAAATATATCGACAAATACTTTATGCTAAACTTTTGTTTTAGGTTACAAGTGCTCTTTCAACCTCGATTCATAAATAATTAATAAAATCGGAGTTTTTAGAGTCCTCTACGAACTCTGATAAAATCAAGGAGCGGATTTCGTCTTTAAGTTCGTTAAAACAATGGGGGCCCTGAAAGAAAAGAGACCTTTTTGCAGTTTCGGATCTTACAAGGGGAAGTCCAAGTGTCCATTTTCCACCTCTTGTCTTGTGTCTGTGGTCCAGTTATATTGCATATGTGTGTGAGGTAGCTTTTGCAGATGATGGCAAATGCGGGTGCTGCCGGGCACAAATCACGAACGACGCTCTCAGGCTGAGGGCTGAGTCTCAAAGAAGAAAGATAAACCTTTAGACCTGATCAGACACTGCGTATCATCACTGCGGCACTTTAGGGGAACTTGGAGCAAATTCATGAATGGAAACTCCCAATTAGATAAGTACAGGAAGTAAGATTTCGTAAGGCAACGAAATAGGGTTCGTAGCTAGTGAAAAGAGATGGGAGTCGATAAGAGATGGGAGGGAAAGTGGAAGTTTGATATACATCTTGATAAGATGACTACGTCCATATACTGATGATCCAGCAGCGATCAGACTTGTTCATATGCTGGAGCTGGGAGGTCAATAGGAGCAAAATCTTGATGTGGCAGAGGAGTGGAAAGAAAAGTGATACGAAGAACGTACTAAAGCGTGCCAGGAGCAAGGGTTGATAGCGCATCGTAGACACACCGGGAGATGGAGGTAGAGGATTTATGGAGAGGAAATAGTTATAGATATGAGATAGGCTTCACTTCAATGGAATTCATTTGTTGGTACGAGTTTAAATTAAGTGGTAATGATGTTCATTAAAGTTCAGGAGACGTTTTACTGGAGGATTTGTGAATAATGTAGAATTGACGTTTGTGGTGATCACATCACTTAGCGGACCAGCTTAAAACAACTCTTTAATTGAGCGACATATTCAGACCAATCCTGTTATCAACCGATAATTGCTGTCTACATGCAGTGTAGGACTATATGCTCGGTACTGTGGGGCTATTTTCAAGACATTTTGTAGTCTGAGAAGTCTCCTGATTCCAGAGTGTCTATTTCTTGCATTTCGTATTTGCTTATATTTCTCCACGGCCCTTTTTTATGTCAACTTCCAGTCTTTGCAAAGGGGTTTCTAGTCGACTGATGCCTCCATGTACCATTTCCATGGTTACATCTGGTACGTAAGGATGCAATCGTTCCCCTTTGGTGGACCCAATGGCTCTCTTTTTATCTTTTCAGTTTGGGGGAAATGAAGTTTTCGTCACGCCCCTGCCACATTGCTGTCGCATTTTTTGCAGCTCATCTTTTACTATCGAAACCTCGATTATCTAAACTCCAGATGTTATTCAAGACAGATTACAATTCAATAGATTGTTCCAAAAATTTTTCCCGTTGCAAGTGGTATTTTATTAACCAACTATTTCATCCTAAATATCAAAACAAAAAAGTTGCTTTAAACTTCGGTTCTCCTTCTATTATGATAAGTTAAAGCTATTCTTTATTGTCCATAGTTTTTTACGTTCTACGACCTTACGGCAGCTGATCAGTTAAAATAAAATGAAATACGTGGACTTTGGTATTGTTCACGAAAGGGAAATGTTGTCTTTTGTTTGTTTGAGCACCCAGTAACATCTTGAGGGAAATAAAATGAAACTTTAAACATCAGCGCTTAGACAATGCGAATTTTCGGTGCATTCGAACGGTCTACCATTCTGTTAATTTCGTGCCTCTCGAATAATCGAATATGCACTGAATTTAACTTTTCTCATAAACACCACGTTCTTGACATCTTCTGTTTCTCATTCCTACAGAGTTCAAGAATTTTCTGCGATCCTGACAGCAGCTTATCAACTGGCTAGTACGTGACACACTTTCAGTAAATGCTTGCACTGGTATTGTTAAATTGGCATGGTTTAAAAAAACTCGTGTCGCAGTTAGCATCGGAATTAACAGGACAGGTGGGATAACAATACGCAAATTAAATACTGTCATATAGCCTTGTATAGACCCCACCACCGGGAAGGGAAAGAACCAGCCTTCAACAAGTTTGACTTGCAATGTTTTCCTAGATTTTGCTATTCGATTTCCAGTGACAGTACGCGTTCTAAACCTTTTTGTTACGGCCCCTCGCCTCCGTATCTTTCTAGTGTTTACGCCGCTGTCTTGTCTTATAGTAAGATGTAACCTGAGCTGCATACAATTGTATGTTTTAAAGAATAGTCAATATCACAGCACATATATTTTTATTAGCACTACCAGGAGTGACTTCCTCCACTTAGATAATAAAGTTAACAGATGATACTAGGAATATTCAAGGGGCAAAAGAGTTTTTGGATGCTCCCCACAAGGCCCTTATCGTCGTACTACCATTTTTAAGACTTCGACCTAATAATTGTAGATACTTGAAATAAGTAATAAGCTTCGGATAGTACGCATCGATGGAAAGTAATCATTCAAATTGGCCTTATAATTTACTGTAAGAACTTTGATTTTAATTGAAAATCATTTCAAGATGAAATTTATGCGGTTTTACATTCTTCTAAATCACTTGAAAAGTGCATTAGCAACGGCCACAAAGATCCATTACAAGATTTCATTGACTTTCAAAGCGATAAATTAAAAAATTTCAAGTGTCAAAACAGAGGCTTATGAAATGGGAGTGGGAGTGCGAAATTTTATAGATTGACGAAGGAATTCGGGGCCGTCGACACGCCCACTCTTACAGCACACACAAGAGTGAGGTTCCGAAATCGGGGGTAGGTACCTCTCCTTCAGAATATTGCATACAGCTACAGCTGATCCTGCTTAGTATGATGAGAGAGGTAGATAGAATCTTGACTGAAAATGAGGACCGATTTAAACCCGCTACTCCAAACATACCTTAGCAAGAGGACGTTTGCCACTGGTGACAAAACAGATCAAGAAAAATAATATCCCTGCCTAATTCAATAAACCGAAATGTAATTTTAATTTCGGTATTCACTGTCGTTTGCCAATGTACTACGATTAACTGTACTACGAAGTTCCTGTGATACATCCCGTTTCATTCTACTTGAAGTGTTTTATCTACTCTATCATGAGCACATTTTCTATTCAGCCGAAGGCAAATTTACACCTTTTTATGTAATCAAGTTTTTAATCAAATAGTATTGAAATATAATTTTTAATTTACATTGCATATATTATTGAGCAAATAAAATGTAATTTGAACACCTTCACACTTCTGTACTTAGTTTTAGTCCTTCTGAAAGTTTTTTCGTACTCTCGTGATGCCCTTGTCATGATCGGTTTAACGCTAATTGATACCACTTCTGCTATTAGATGCAAGTCTACTCGCATAAATATATAACAATAGTCAAAGTCCAGTTGTGTTTCACGTGATGTCCTCAATCAGAGTGTCGGTTTACCATAAGAAGTGAAACAAACAGCAAGCGGGAAAGGCTGAGGTAAGGCCTTGCGCAGAGCTTAAAAGTTTGTACCGTTTCACTCCCAAAAATCCTTGAAAAGCCAGTTTTCTGCGTCAATTTTTGTTGCTATTTAAAGTGCATTCCTGGTACCTACCAATTTAAGAAAATTGCGCTAGAGGCTGCAGCCTCAGTAACATACCCCACCGCCTTTATAAACATCGTCACAAACAGTTTTCAAGAATAATTGTTAAAACTTCGAAAATTTTCATCAGGCTGGGTTCTTGAACTCAAACTTTGTCGGATCGATGGCTGTTATTCAAAGGTCACAACAATACCACCCTATAGAGATGCAGCGGTACTGTTCTTCAAAGAAAGGCTTACAAGGATTGCCACTATCACACAACAAGGACTTTTGGCGCACGTATAAGAAACTAAGGCAACTGTACATGAATGTAAGTACCTTTCTATTCTCCAAAAAGTGTAAAGAAACATATTTACAAACAATCATAAAAGATTTTCGTCTCTTGACGTTCACATGTTCCTAGTAAACTACTTTAATATTCCCAAGCGACCATTTGATAAAATCCTTAAATTATAGACATTAAACATACAATATCAGTAAAATCCTTTATCTCTTTTTCATGTCATTTTGGCAAAAAGCCCTTGTTGAGTAATAAATGAGGCGTCCTCCTATTCAAACATTTTAACTTCTATACGATGATCGACTCTTTCCGAAATCCCGCGAGACCTCTTTGCAGTCTTCTGAGTGCAAATTAACAGCTGCATGTAGAGAAAAGCAAGCAAAGATGTAGGAATTAAAGATGATGAAGTAATATATATAAATCATCAATTGCTGTTCATGTGATTTTATAATTAGCTATTTTCACCGAGTGAAACAAAATGAAAGACGTCACGACTCGCAAGGCGATTACAGACATTTCTACTTTAATGTTGCTCAAGAAAAGAAGCTGGTCACGGATATGAAGCCAGTATGCGGGGTTCGCCGGCTATTAAGCGTACCTTCTCTCAAAACGATATTTGTAAGATGACCGCTGTAAGGCGGGTAGGCTTTGCTCAAGAAAAACACAATTCGGATGATATTCACCTTTCTCTTAGTAAAGAGACGGAGTACTTGCAGGTAAAAGATAATATGAAGTGTGGTTAATGGTACAATTTGTGGGGAACCCAATCACAGGCCCTTGATAATGAGCCGGCCCCCATATTGTAACGATCCTTAATAAAGAGTAACTCCACGAAACGCGCTTAATAATAAGCGAAGGGTAGTTATAGTATCAATATAGAACACTTCTTCATGTGTCACGCCATAGCCACTCAAGCCATTGGACAAGGGCCACCACCTGGTAGTAGCAATTTTAAGATAATGAAAAATCATCTGATGAAATTTGATGATACCCCTGATGCTTCCCGAAACGCCGAAAGATTTAATTATCTCCATCAAAGTCTAGTATTCAAGATATAATATTGTAACTAGGATATAACACTAAATCACCGTTCACCAACTGTACTTTGATTACTAATGAGTCACCATCGACAACATTTCCTTGATAAACAGCAAGTCAAGAACTCCCATCCTTCTGCCCTACACAATGTACACATCCGCCACCATCATTACAGCTCAATTCTAACAACATTTCGTTATTCCAAGTGTATTTTTCTTCCTTTAATGCTGCTTAAGTAGTAAACAAAAAGTATCAGACTCCGAAGTGTAACAAATTCACATCTTTATTGTTATGTTTCACCAACTTATACGGTACCCTTTTATAACGTTTGACGTAGAAAAAAGAAAGTTAAGGAGTCAAAAATAAAACAAAATACACATTTCAAAATTTTCAACAGCTACATAACGATCACTGCAAGCGTTTAAGTTTCGTTGTCCGGGGTACTAATACGAAGACCGTTCACAAATGTACATTCCCGACAAATATGTACCATATTGGTCTCAATTGGCAACCCGGCATACATTAGAGACCACCTAGGCGCCTAACAGGGCCCTTACAAGGGAATCACTAAAAACGGTCGAATTTCGCCATTCATGATAATTCTTTTCAAATAGAGGGCTTTATCAGTGTTCTACGAATTAGTGTTCCTTCGAATAAGCGCCCCTTGTTGGAGCCAATAATCAAATAAGCACTTATTCAGATAAATAAGGTACACCCAATGATACAAAATATTTCAACTTTAAGACGACTTTGACCTTCATAAGTTACTTGCAATTCACGTAATCATGTCAATTGTATTAAATAAATAAATACATACAGCAACCCATCATTACTGCATGGGTTCATAAACTATATAATACTATATAATAAATATATATCATTTACCTATAATCAGCTATACACTTTTAGGTTTTAACAAATTATTGCATTTTACAAAAATAGATCAACAATTCAACAATCCATATTCTTATGTTCATGATATTCCACTGAAATAGGTGCTTGCACGTGAAAACCACATTTCACAAAACAAAACATGTGCACAGCGACGTTGATTACGAACCTTAACAAAGTTAACTTTACATGCAAATACACAGCTTTTTATAAGCAACTCCAATTTTTGTGAAACGTCCAAAGTTACTTAACACGATCGAGATTTTCAGCTAGAAAGGTGGTTCGACGTAGATGGTATTCATAGGCTCTTGGCTAAACGTGCTCCATATAACCTATCTATAAGTGTCAAACAATAATTTACCCAATTTGGGCCCCTATAGTGAGTTGGTTGTCCTACCATAGGTTCAGAACGTTTCAAGCAAGATTGTGTCACCTCTACAGAATCTTATGAGGTTAGAAGGCGTGTATGACTAATTAAAAAACCTTCCAAAGTTTCCTCAATCGAGTTATCGTCTCTTTGAGTGTATTAGATGACTTTAACTAAATAGATGACTGTTACACAAGGGGGGGCGGGGCGCTAAGGTGTTCTTGACAAAGAGGGCGTCATATGTAAGTTGTAACGGTTATCTCGTTGATTGTTAAAGTGAGTGGTTGGCTATTGCACAGAGATGACTGTCAAGGCAGATTTTACTGCAGTTGTAGGCAATCTTTTAGGCGTTTATAGCATTGATGTTTATTACAAATTTAAGCAGAGCTTCAATGTCTATAAAAGGAAAACGAGCACATGAGTATTACCTCCTGAGAAGGGCGAAAATCCTTACCGAGAATTATCGTGCCACACAAGGAAGGCAACGCGTACTAAGGGCAGACTTAGCACTCGAGTTCTCATGTTCGTGTAGATTTCATCTGGCTTATCAAACAATAACTCAATGTAAAGATTCGTTACCATTCTCATTGCTGCTCGAAATGGTCGTAAAAATGGTTGCGTTTTAGTGCACGTCATACAATTATCAGACAGTGGACTTTCATATATGTTACGGTACAGAATTCTTAATAACAGGTTTCTCGTTGAGATATCAGCGACAGTGGTTACTTAACGATTTTTGCAATATTTCAAAATGTCAATATTCAGAACATTCGGTTACCATGGCAACCAATCGCATAAAGAATGACATGTTAGTGATGGATTCCTCATTTTCTTCTGCTTCTATTGTTACATCACTTACGACAGATACATCAAGAGTTGTAATAGTCATGATCGATTTAACGAATGCTCTCCGACTTTTACTTGGTGTTTTAAGAAGCTGTCAGCTAAATGGTTGAACACCTTCATATGACGCCACACCAATAACAGCAACTGTGACGTGATAGGGGGCTAATTTAATCTTGATCATTGAAAGAACTTCGGATAATTACAAATGGAGATACGTCTGAAACACGTTTGGTTCAGATGTAATTTTGTCCATGTTGTCACATGCTAAAAATGTAGGGATTTCACTCACTCGTCTTACAGAAGTGGTAACCGGAATTACTCTAAGGTGGCAAAAAGTCAAATCTACCTATGATACACCCTTTTCTTTTCTGCTTTAAGGTACGATTTATGTAAGAAAGGTATGTCACAGTTATATATAAGACTATACAAGAATCATCGATTTTCAACGGAAATCCTTATACTTGTTAAGTTCTGCGGAAACCTATACCACTGACACAATACTTGATACTATTTTTCAGAACTTACCTATTTATACTAATGAAAAAATGAGATCTTTGCGCAATTTACTGTAATACCAATACGTAGAACATGACAATAAGCTCTTCTTATATAGACCTTAATTACATACATATTTTACAGTTCTGCACCATCTAGGTACTTTCAAACAAGACGAATATAACAAATGAATGCAATCTTGGTGGAGTTATTAGTGTTACAATTTTCGACCATAGGCTAAAGTTCCATTGTTAGTTTGTAATAACTGCAATCCTAGTTTTGAAGAATAAATGTGTGTGGGTATATCCGTATAAATGTGACTCTTTTGGGTCTGTGTCGCGGGTGATCGTCTTTGTCTGTGTGTCTATCTCCCTGTGTCTGTTTCCCTGTGACTATATGTCTGTGTATGTTTCCCTGTGTCTGCGTGTTCGTGTGCCTCTGTGTCTGTTTTTGTGTGTGCATCAGTGTGTGCATCAGTGTGTGCATCAGTGTGTGCATCAGTGTGTGATATGTGTGTCTTTGTGGACAGGCCTTCAATCTCGGTCTCAATCTCGGTGTCTGTCTACTTCTAGGTCTGAGTCTGAGTGTAGGTCTAGATCTGGGTCTGGGTCTAGATATGGGTCTGGATCTAGGGTCTGGATCTAGGGTCTGGGTCAGTACATCTGCGTCTCAGCACTGTACGTTAAGTGCTACGATAAATATAGACCAAATCCTTAACGGATTCTAAGGAACAAGGACTGGTCCGAACAATGTTTTGCAAGGTACAATAGCTGCTAAACATTAAGGTAAAACTACAAAATCAAAGACAAGTAACTAGCATCAAACCTACAAATACTAATGACACTTAGGTCGTTCAAGGTAAATTGTTTATTTCTATATGTTAATCTTCATTCAGAACTCACTTGAACCATAAGAATTGGAAAGAACGAAATCCTTCTTTTCTTTTTTCGACGGTTCTGGAGCGGCGGTTAGCGAAGGATTCACAAACTGAGACAAAACTGAGGCAAAGTACACGAAGCTCAGCATCATCTGGATGAAATAAAAAATGTTTCTGAGAAATAACCACAGAGCATCACCAAACTGTTGGAAGAGAAACGATTGATACATACCACAACAATCCCGTACGGCGCCTTAGTGTCCATGAAGGCTGCAGACTCCCCTTAAAATTTAGGACTCCCTTAAATTTTCTTGAAAATTTACAACTACTTGCGAAATGCACTTACATGATTGCCTGATCAAGGCAATACTTTTTATTCGGAAAATAAAGCGTGCTTTGACGCCCAAAATTTCTCGAGAAATAATTGACAACAGCGTTACAGTACGACTGATTGTTCCGAAGTTTACGCTCATCGATTCACTTATTAGCTCTGCAATCGTGAGAAAAGCCATGATGACTTCGAAAGGTTAAGTTAAATCTAGCAGTTATCTTTGCCCTTTATTGCATTGGCAAACCTAAGACCTTCAAATAACGATGGGAAGTTACCTACGTAAGCACATTGTGGCCCAAGGTTGACTTGCTTCTGTTGAGGACGAAGATTTCCAGAAATCGTTCAAAGCTTAACATTTTGAAAATTTACCAAATCGTTGATGTTAACTACATACAGTAACTGAAATGTTTTTATTGAATGAGTTGCACCGATTCTACAGTTACGTGAAGATGACAAGTAAACATGCCGTTGCTTGCTTGTTTGCTTGCAACATGCTGCATTTAAGGAGAATGTTATATATCAAATACAAACTCCAAAGGCAATTGCGCAAAACGTCTGTTGTAGACAGTGCTTCATTATCATCATTTATCTCTTCCGTCCTATAAAACCATATAAGAAACTTTACGTTTAAAATCATTTTTAAAATTTCATTTTCAAATTTTCAGAAAATGGAATGATCCCAAGTTACGAAACGTATCATGACCTGTGTCACTGGGGTACTATACTATACTGACAGCACTAGCACGTCATACGTTTGTCCCATAAATGAAGAATCTTCAATTTCGCAATAGGACGAGTGTCGCAGCACTTGCTTGATGTTCAGTTGCGTGATGTTGTTATATACATTTTTATATATTGTTTATGTTTGTATAGCAACTGCATTTGTTCAGTGAGATGTTTGTGGCTGAAGGTTTTCCATCAACCTTTCAATCCGAGTAGCTTGTGGCGAAAGGAAGGAGACTTCGGAATACGAATTAGCTGAATTTAGGATACGATTTGTACATTTCACGCCAAACTTGAGTCAGGAATTTCTGTGAAAGCTTCTGCGTGCCGACGAATCATTGAGAATGTCCAAGAATTGATCTGACAAGTCAACGACGTCCAAAGGTGACACAAAACGTCACCCTCCACCTTCACTACATCTGGGAAGTAGTGATGAAATTCTTGTTGAAGAAAATCAAAGATGGCCGGTGATTTCTCGCTTTACATTTTCGTCTATTAAGTTGTCAAGATTTTATGCTATGTTCCCTTTAATCATCTTTCGACGCCAATTTTCCCACTACTGCTCTTAACATATCCTGCAAAACAATGTATCTCTGTCTTGCAGCCTCTAGTTTAAACTGAACATCATGTTTAGAGCTCATGTCCTGGCAGAGTTCTCCAAAAAGTCTATTGTTGAGGACCCCAGGTTTGATGAAATTTATCATCCTTATCTATATTTGAAGAACATTTTGAAGAGACGTGTGAACGGTTTTGCTAGCGAGAGCATACTTGTGTACGATACAGTGAATCCCCTTCCCATTGGACTCCATGTCTTTCACTTTTTTCTGAAAGCCTGGTGCACCATCAGTGTTCACATCACTGAGTTTTGTCAATTCAAGTCCTTCAGTTCGAAAGTAACTATTTACTGTCTCCAAAACGTCGTCCCCCTTGGTTGTTGTTTCCAAGTAACGACAAAATAAGATTTCATCTTTAACATCTCCTGCATAGAAACACCTCACAAAAGCAAGCAGTTGTGAACAAGAGCTCGGGTCTGATGATTCGCCAACTTGGATAGCGAACATGGGTGAACATTGGACTTCATGAGAAACGTGTTCTTTCACATCCAAGACATATCCAGGATCCATCAGCAAACAGTACCAATAAACGAATAGATGCTTTGTATTTTTCTTCTCGCTAGATTGTCCTAGGGCCAAATGCATCATCTTTAACAAGCAATGAATGTGATACTAATGCACTGATCAATGATATTCCACAACCCATGTTATAGTCTTTAATCGAACTTTGATGCTACCATCGAAGTTGTCTACTTTATAAATGGCGACTAAATACCTCTTGCTCGCTAGGGGTTGATATAGGGTACGGGGGAGGCATACAAGCACCAAACCCAAGCTCTTCTCAGTCATTTAACATTTTCACGTCATGTGTACACGTACTCATTACCGGGGCCGCGGAAGATATTCCAGATTGAAGAAGGGCGCTAAAGAAACATTGCCGTTTGAGTAGTAATTAGAACTATTGTGAGGGTACAATAAGCATTCAGCAATGTTTTGCAACCCATTTATAGTCAGTTTATTAAAAGTATACAAATTATACGACCTTACATAAAGCCTTTCAGTTCCGCTTTCATTTTTCAGTTTCAGATTTTTAAATGCAACAGTATGGCATCTAGCAATGAGTGCTCTTATATGGTCTGTGAAGTGAGTCTTTTGACATAGCACAGCTTAGTGCTTCTCAAACCGGGCCTTCAATGCGAGCAGTGAAACTTCCATAATACGTAACATGGGTTGTAATATGCTACCGGCTTCCTTCCCTCTCAGTGATGTCTTAAAGAATTACTTTCATAAATATCTTATGAGCGTTTTGCTGTATCTTCGGGATACTTCGCGGACCGCTAGGAGTCCATGAACAGCCGACTGAGAACCCCCGGCTTAGGAAGACTATATCAAGGCTTTTTCTCCGGCAGAAACATGATAAGTTAAGAATGTGCACAAAAATTCAAATTTAAATCAAATGAGATTACCTGACACGACATGACAATTTCTGAGTACCAGACACTTGCAACTACTGGCGCACCGCCTGAAAAGAATATTAATTGAGTTTCATTACGAGACACGGAATTGTCATTATTCGATAGGATTTAAACTAGAAGAGTATGGAACATGCAATAAGCAAGACAAACGATCGGAGGCAAAAACACGATCAGAGGAAAAATAAACGATCGGAGGAAAAAAACGAGTGGAGGAAAAACAAACGATCGGAGGCAAACAATACGATCAGAAGCAAAACAAACGATCGGAGGCAAGACAAACGATCAGAGGAAAAACAAATGTTCGGAGCCAAATGGTTCTGTAATAGCTTCCGTTAGGATAATTCGTGAATACGTAGGTAATCGTAAGTATTGTGTTACCTCGGAATGCACCTACTGTCACAAACCTGGCCTTTGAACTTTCAAGCAAAACGAACTCTTAAAACGCACCAACGAAAGAGACTCCAAAAATCTACAAAAATGAACGTTTCGCCCCGGGCACTTCCACCACAAAATACGGTAAACAAAATCTTACCACAAAGCGTTCCAGTTGATATCGAGAAAAATAACATTCTCATGAAAAGCTCAACTACCAACACCTTCGACCTTTTCCCCGCTTTGAATACGTTATCAAAAGATGATGCCTGCGATAGTTGGAAACAAAAATATTGATACGAGGGTAATAAAAAAGATCATTGAGTATCAAAAAATCTAAGCCAAACTATTACCAACTTGATACACGCAAACCTTAAAGGCTAAAATCCATATGCACAGTAGTGTAATAGGAGGCATACGAAAGTGCCAGACATCAGGTCAAGCAGAAAACGTGCCACAACATCAATGAATTCAATATATAAGTAAACTCTATCTGGCAAGTATCCCAGTCATTCACTCTTTTTAACATATAAGAGATATCAGCACTCGGGAAGGTACTTTGCGGTCGATAGTAATGCAGATCTTTAGCAAAGATTCCACAACCACCATTCTTACCTATAACAGTGGGAGTACTATGATGAAAATATCGATAATGGTAATGAAAATGTTAGCTATGATTGTGATTGTGGAGAAGGCGATGATAAGTGGAGGAGGAAGAGTATATAATGGCACTAATGATTGATATGATCATGATTATGATGATACCCACGACCACGATGATAATGGTGACGACGAGGAAGATAATGATGATGATAATGATGATGATGATGGTAGTAATAATGCTGCTGCTGATGATACTAATAATGATGATGGTGTTGATGGTGATAATGATGATGATAACGATGATAATAATAATAATAATGCTCCTGCTGAGG
>JAAAKL020009998.1:3740-14693 GCA_010016065.2 Carybdea cf. marsupialis auct. non (Linnaeus, 1758)
AGTTTTAACATCATAACGCAGAGACAGTTTTAACATCATAACACAGAGACAGTTTTAACATCATAAACCAAAGACAGTTTTATCATCATAACCCACAGTTTTGACATCATAACGCAGAGACAGTTTTAACGTCATATCGCAGAGATAGTTTTAACATCATAACCCAGAGACAGTTTTAACATCATAACCCACAGTCTTGACATCACAACGCAGAGACAGTTTTAACATCATAACGCAGAGACAGTTTGAACATCATAACACAGAGACAGTTTGAACATCATAAACCAAAGACAGTTTTATCATCATAACCCACAGTTTTGACATCATAACGCAGAGACAGTTTTAACATCATATCGCAGAGACAGTTTTAACGTCATAACGCAGAGACAGTTTTAACATCATAACCCAGTGATGTTTGTGACATCATAACGCAGAGAATGTTTTAACATCATAACGCATAGACAGTTTTAACATCATAACGCAGAGACAGTTTTAACATCATAACACAGAGACAGTTTTAACATCATAAACCAAAGACAGGTTCAACATCATAACCTACAGTTGTGACATCCTAACGCAGAGACAGTTTTAACATCATAACCCAGAGACAGTTTTAACGTCATAACTTAGAGACAGTTTTAACATCATAACCCACAGTTTTGACATCATAGCGCAGAGGCAGTTTTAACATCATAACCCACAGTTTTGACATCATAGCCCAGAGACGGTTTTAACATCATAACCCAGAGACAGTTTTATCATCGTAACCTACGGTTGTGACATCATACCCCAGTGACAGTTTCAACATCATAACTCACAGTATTGACATCATAACGGAGAGACAGTTTTAACATCATAACGAAAAAACATTTTTAACATAAAAACCCAGAGACGGTTTTAACGTAAGAACCCAGAGACAGTTTTAACATCATAACCCAGAAACAGTTTTAACATCATAACGCAGAGGCAGTTTTAACATCATAACCCAGAAATAGTTTTAACATCATAACCCAGATACGGTTTTAACATCATAACCCAGAGACAGTTTTATCATCATAACCCAGAAATGGTTTTAACATGAAACCCCAGAAACAGTTTTGACATCGCATCGCAGAGACAGTTTTAACATCATAACCCAGAGACAGTTTTAACATCATAACCCACAGTTTTGATATCATAACGCAGAGACAGTTTCAAAATCATAACCCAGAAACAATTTTAGCATCATAACACAACGACAGTTTTAACATCATAACCCACAGTTTTAACATCATAACGCAGAGACTGTTTTAACATTAAAATAAGCGCCATGACAGTGTTTTAGGAGACTTAAAGGGAGGTTACTGAATTTAGGATACAGCCGTCGTCGTCTAGAAATGGAAACTGAAGGAAGAAAATGCAAAATTTGTAGAGGGGGAGGAGAAAACCGTTCTTAGTATGTTAGTATAAAAATCACGAAATTTTACCTGTAGACAGATATCAACGTAACATGTTGAAAATATAAGTATATGTACTTATCTTCTTATACGGCTCTGACAGATACTGTTTGTTGTCTGTATGCATAAATTTGCAATGGAGTTGATGAGAATGGGCTTTATTTTCTGTGCTCTCTTGCCTAAACATTCTGCAACTTTAAGTTCTTAAGTTGGACTGAAAGCATTACAATGAAGTTAACATTCATTATCTTAACTTGAGTCGTGGGCAAGAAAATCGAAGAGACATTAAGGAATATCAAGGACGCTTCTAATAAAGATGAACATGCTTTCCTAAATTTTCAGGCAGAAAATGAAAAATGAGGAAGAGTACAATATCATGTAGAGCAGATGCTTTCCCATTGCCAATGTGACGTCACACATGGGCATAACCTAGTTTATACCTATTATAAGCGATAATTTGCTACACAAGTGGTTAGGTTAAGAAACAGATGTGTAATTAAACCTAAGTTATCCAAGTTAATGGTTTGGCGTAGAGGAAAGTTAGGGGCAAGCACAATATTTCTGTACTATGTCGGTGTTGCTAAATTGACCATTCGCCGATAAGGCAATATCAAATTGGGTTGGCGGTAAATATTCACTGTTTGCAAGGTTTTTTGCAAGGTTTGTGTGACAACTATAGGGTAAAAGCAGAATTCAGTTGGCGGGTCACTTCTGTCGACATCCAGAACTAAATACCCGTAAAGAAGTGATGTGGGAGCCCACAAATGAACGTAAGGCCGTAATAGAGCAAGAAAACCCTTCATTGACACTGGAATTACAAGTACAAGACACCAAAGACATCGCCGCACTGGTGGCGAATAGGAGAACCTGGAAAGTGGTAGATCAAATGAGAACAACACAGTAAGAAAGTAAGTGAATAAATAAGACGTTGGGCGACAAAGCAGAAGATTTAAGGGTTGAACTTGAACACAAAAGTCTTGGTGCACGATTTGGTAAATCTTGAAAGTATCCAACTGACTTAAAATTCTCATTAAGCAGAGCCTCCTTTTTTCTTCTTGACTGAAGAGTGCCTCTATCTCAAGCGGAGCAGCTCGCTGATGATCGTCAGTACTGGCGAGCACTTGTGTTTTTCAAGTTGACTCTACGCACCGCACGGTGCTCGAGTGGGTGAGTGAAGATAGACATCAATGCTATAAAATCTCGATTTTCCAAAATCTTGGGACCACAGGGAATTGAACAATCCCCGCAGTTGCGCAAAGACGACGCTTTTCCACTACGCTACGGACCTTTACCCGCGCGAGAGAGAATTTTGGAATTTCTATTGTTTGGATATTGCGTCACTATATATAATAGGCCTAACACTTCTCAGAGGGGCCGAAAGTCACTTGTCGACCATGAGAACTATAGCTGGCCCTTAGCATCATTCTATTGCATCGTCCAACCACGTTTTCTATATTCTTTGCACGTGCATGACAATGATGTAACGTTTTCAAAAAGTCAGATTCCAGAATTTTAGCTCTTTCTTATCGCAAGCCAAAAGTGCACATCCCTGTTATTGCAACTTTACTGCCTTTGTGGCCTTTGCCTTGACACACCTTGTACCCGATAACTCTTTAAAAAAGGAAATTTACTTAAGACCGTATTAAAATATGCTGTATTTCATACTACGGCAGAATATTCGATCGATAGATATTTTTGATATGATGGAAGTGCAAATATTTGCCTTAAAAGATATTGTTTTTTAAGCAATATTAAATCGAGCTTCCATATGTCTTATCAGAAATTGAAAGTTATAAAATCAATTATACTTATCATTCTGAATAAATATAATCTTTCTCTTCAACTATCAAACCACTTACTGGTAAGCTAGCTGGATTCGTTGTCAAAAACTAATGAAAAAAAAAGCATTCTCAGTGTTTTTGTTATGTTTTCCTAAATGAGGTGTCTTCGTATTTAGCTGTAACTGACAATTGGAAACATTCTAATTTTATGTCGTTATGTGCTATGGTCAGTCTTGTACTTTGCAAGTTTTCGTGGCCTTTTGCGATATTCTCAAACTATGTCGTTTTCACAGCAGAACAGATGCGCATCACTTGAAAGTTGTTTTGTTCAAACCGGTGAGACATGGGAATAGGGGGTTATAACCAAGAGCATAGACTAACTTCTATTTCTTAAATACTTGTCTAAGCTCATTTGGTTAAGGCTCATGCAGAGCTCGTATTCAGTAATTGCTTTTCTAGATTTCTAGCCAAATTATATTTCTTTGCGACGTATTTTTGACATTCCACTATCGGATTCTTGCAGTGATCGATATTTTCCACCGCAGTTTTAAAAGCGTAGCTTGCAAGGTGCCATCTTATCTAATTAATTGCTTGCAGTTTCAATTCCAATAATTTTATTACAGGAAATTCTATTTACACAAGGGCACATTTTAACTTTAACTGGAAGCTGGAAGGAGCTCACTTGTTTTGGGTTTCACTTCCAACGAATGTTTGGTTAGTATGTGTATCCGGAAGGAAAGTGATGACGTCACAAATCAAAAGTGTTGGAAATAGTACGATTTGACTATAGATACCTAATGGCGACCCTGGAATAGGCTGTTTGCCCAAAATACGAAACCTGTAGTTATATAGTGTCTAAACTAGAGGCGTTTGAATTTCAAAACTCTCTGGTCAAAATATTTCTTGGTTCCTTAAGTTAGGAACCAGCATCAAATAATAAGGTTTTGTAAGCGAGATTTAAAACTTTGAAAGCTGAAATCTCGGTCTTCGGAGAGGGCAATTGACGTTCCTACTAATAGGGCAATCAGAAATTTGAGTATTTTTCCATAATGCGAACATTTTCAAAATCGTGACTTCACACTTTATCTCCCCGTAGAAACTCCAAGGGAAATCAAAACGCATTCCACATAGAAAAACGTTGTACTTTTTCCGGGTTTCACCAATGGAGCGTATACTTCAGTTTTTCGTCTACATGAATGAATTAAATGGAGATTTATGTGCATATACATGTGCAACTGAATAAGCGTTAGTATGAGTAGGTGCATGAGTAAACAGATATACCACACATACATGCACATAGAATAGATAAATAGGACCACTTACAGTTAATGCAGCAAGCGAAAGTCAGTCTATGGTTTCTTTCGCACATTCGTTTGTAGCGCAGTTAAAAGTCTGAAAATATTAATTAACCATTTTTTCCCCTAAAAGTCTCTATATCCTACATACCTACACTATCACTACTCGTTTTGCATACATTAATAATAACACTGAAACTAAGTTACATGGACTCTCAACTTAAACTCGAGAGTAATAAGCATGTGTTCTCTAATGACATAGTCTATGCTTAATAACAACATATCAAGAATATCCGAGCTTTATTATGTCAGTGGCACATTTATTTAAATAAAATTTTACGAAAGGAAACAATAATTCCCTACTTTAAACAAGAGCCAGTGTCAGAGGAGCTAAGAGAGGACCTAGGGTATCTACAACCCAGTTCAAATCCCAAGTGTTTCTTCATTGGTCATGGTAGCCGTTAAGTGACGTTGCCTTCCCCATTATCTATATAACCCATGAACTGTTTTGACTGAGGCAGTGCCATAAGAGGCAGTGTGGCCTCCTGAAATCTCTCTCAGTAACACATTTAATCTGTGTTACCGTAACAAGACGTCATATCAGGACTGGTGCATTGGCAGAACATTAAAGTGTTATACATAATTTAACGTCCAAAAATTGCCTTCCTTACGCAAACGTGACTCTGAGCATCTAGAAATTTTAGTTTTTAATTCTAAAATACTAGTTTTGCCTTATTTAAAAAAAGAAACGGCGAAGCTTGGCAATACAAACACAACCTGTATTGATAAGAGCTCTCATTTTTCCAGCGTTATTCTAATATTTCAAGCATCAAATTTTCAAATACTTCTCAAATTTTTAAACTCATATGGGACTTTTTTCAGGGTTAAGATTATTCAAGACCATTTCTAAAACTATGATATCCCTGCCGTGTGGAATAGTCATTTGTAGCCTAAAACATAGACGACGGCAAACATATACAAGTGAACTAATTTCAATGACATAATGTAAAAGAAAGGCATATAAAAGAACTTCAATTATTTGATATCATAATTGGGCATTTCGTAAATTCGAAGGGAAACGGTAGATAAGCCCCGACTTACCGGATAAAATTGTAGTACAGTGTGTTACGTTTGGGCTGTGTTACTCCATGATATTGCTAATAGGACGAGTCCTCATGTTTTTGGACACCAGGAGTGAACAATTCGTAGATCGTAGGTCGCATGCTGTCAGTTACATCTTATTGTTGGGTGAACTTAAGAGTGTAAAAGTTACGATATCGCAACGGTCTTGATATTTGGAATAATCAAAAAATAAGTATTCCCCCTCCACTGTTTTGTCTATTCATGAATTTATAAAACACTTCTATATTTCTTTAAAGGATTCAAAATGAAAACAAGACCATTTTGAGTCATATAAATTGCATCCTTGATATCTTTAAATCATAGTAATGTTTTCAAATATATTAGAGGAATATACATTATTCGTTTTATCCTTTTTAGAATTCTCTTTATACGTACAGATTCTGCAGAATGTATGGATCTCATACTACCCCTAAATATGTATCAATAGAATTTTATGGTATTTTTTGGCATCTCATCAAAGTTCCTTTATCCTTGGAATTTTTCTCTTGCAAATATAGAAAACATACATAAGTATATATACATATATAGAAAGAGGCACTAAAGGAAGAGATTTAGAAATTCCCCTTTTTACTTGCCCTGCGAATTTCCAAGTCTCTTCCTTTAGTGTCTCTTTCTATACTGCTCTACGTTTATGCATCGAACACTCTCGTGTGTTCACATAATCGTCCTGATTATAGTTACATATATACATGTTTGATTCTCCCGTCGATACCTACGTATAAAAAGGAATAGTGAGAGTACCGCAATCACTTAAGGTCTCCAAGTCCTATGCTCTTAATTGAATTCCTCATTTACAATTATATTTATTTTCCTTACTAAATAGCTAAGAAGTCGTGTTATTTGTCCTTGGTTTTATTGTAAACAAAATGTTTCCTATGCCGGAATTTTGAGATCAACTCAGAGCGTTTATTTAGTATGTTACAAAAGTATGTTACATTACTTTTAACTGACCTACTAAAGAGTGGGCTAAACCAGGTAATGTTGTGCCGTCCATTTCATTAGATATCCGGCTTGTTGCATTAGGAACCACAGCTAATTCCTCGTCCCAGAATAGGCTTAAATCTTTATTGTTAAATAAAACTTGAATTTTATGCAATGCTTATGATTGCATAAGTTCGCAAACGTCATCATCATCATAATAATTCACGGATGTATACAAAAGCTTACTGCTATCTTTCTTTTCACATGCCTTATCATGTATAAGTAACAAGGATTTACGACTATGCACTATGATTACTTGCTTACCTAAGTGCATCGTTTAAAGTGCCTCAAAAATGGACTGGTAGCAGCAAACAAGAATTAAGTACTTTAAGAACAATTAAAGTATTAATCAGCATTTGATTAAAAACTTAAGAAAAAAATTCCGATTATATTTGTATTTCAAAGTTTGAAATTTTCCAGGGTTGACCTCTAGAAACGAAACCTTGCCTTTGACGCAAAAAGCCACTGTAAGCCCCAGTTACGGGGGAAGTAAAAAACATACTTAGCTTTTTTCTAAGTATGAAGTACCGTAAATGACAAAATTAGCGCCCGGGTTGCTTATTTAAAGAATAACTTCTTAGAGGGGCGGTTTTTCGGCAGAGGCGGTTAATTCAGCTTGGGCACTTAATACTTTTCGTTCATACCATGCACAGGGTATCTAGCAAAAATTTGCATCCATTTCAAAGTTTTATGGTCGATTTTTGCAAAATTTGGCCTGTTTTTCAGGGGTTTTTTTTACACTAAATGGAACATTTTTTAGGATCAGATAAGCTCATAACACTGCTCTTGCTGCAGAAATTTTGAAGATTAAAAAAAACATATCCTCATTTTTGAGTTGGCTCATACAGAGACCATGATCATCACACGACCAATTATCAAATTATTTCTTGTTTTGAAGTATATTGAAATGCATGTTGACAATATATTATGTTGTTTTTGCTAAATTCAAACAGCTCTGGCTTTTTTTGTAAATTTAATTTAGCGACCCGTATGTTTAGGGGGGAGCTTATTCAAGCTAATTGCAAAAAATTGCCTTTAGCTCGGGACGATTATTCGGCCGGGGTGGATATTTGGCAGGGGGCGCTACTTCCGTCATTTTACGGTATTCAGAGAATCTCCGGCATTTATATTGCTGCGGGCTTACTAGACCTCCCCTTCAAAATTTCTGAGAATATTGAATTAACCTAGCCCAAGTACAGTTACTAGTTTATTTTTTACAGGAAAGTAGCGATTGTTCAAGGATTTTGTATTTTCTCACATAGATTAAAATATTACTTGCGAACAGAGAGTCTACGAAGGGCAACAGACGAGAAGTTCGTGTCCGAAAACGTTACAATCAGGCGTTGTCTATCGTCATTTGAAAAGAAACCACGAAATGCTGCTCGAAACTCCTGCGATCGCAAGGCGTAGATTAATGGGTCCATGACCGTATTGCACAATGCAAATAAAACTGCTACTCTGCTCACCTTCATTCGAAGGTATTCTCCTTCCACTCCACTTGGAAAAACTCGGGTTGCGCGTGCCAAGATGAAGTAAACCGCTGACGGTAAGGAACATATGAAATACGCCAGAATCAATATACCGAGGAGGGATACTACTCGTTTCCTACCTTTCAATATGGCACTATCATTTCCTGCGACAACATTTGCCCCCCACAATGTTCTGGCTGTTGATATAAAAGTACCTAACATAAATGAGATGGGGACTACAACACCAAGTCCTGTCGTTGCAAATGTATATAGGCCTACTCGAAAGCCCGGTGGCCAATCTCTTCGACATACTCCATATTTCAAATCATAACGATAAGTGATAAGCGTTGGGCTCCATATCATCAGAGCTGAAAGCCAAAACAGGAAAAAGAACCCCCAAGCGAACTGTTTTTTCCGTAACCATAGAGCTCGTCTTGGATGATTAATCAAGAAATAACGGTTTACCGATATTAGGCATAACATAAAAATCGACACAAAAGTGCTTATCCAGAAAGGCATCATCCCATTTGCTAGCGCACAAAGGTAATTCCGGTAGTGTGGTGACAGATTAAGGGAAGACACGTCTATAAAGATGTAAGGTGTGATGAATATGGCCGAAGCGATGTCAGACAATGACAGCATCAGCAGTAAGAAATTAAACGAGGTCCGCCTCACCTTTCTTCTTACATATAAGAGACAAATAATGGTATTCAAAACTATGGCTGCCAAGCCAACTATACTATACAGTGATTTTAACAGAATTTCGATTTCTTTGGTGTATCTGCCTTCCCTAGATGTTGTGGTATTTCCAATTCGCTGAAACGAAGTAGCCGTGTTTCTGAGAGGTCCTGTTGAAGGATACTCCATCATATATGGGCACCCTAAAAAGAGACAAATTGGGTAGTTAATTTTACCTTCCTCCAGTAATTTCGCTAACATGAAGATATGTTATGTAACAATATAAAAGACCTTTTAATCACCCCATACTAGAGGATGGAGGCGATGTCCATTTTTACTACCGAGTAGGTAGAAACGCAAGAGAAATAGATTCTAGCATATTCTAAAGAATTTGTCTGTGATGCATCCTTTACTAACTGTACATAATATCATTAAAAGTCAACAAAATGAGGGGGTAAATAGGTAATTGTCAATATGTACTGACAAAGGAAGGTGCATTACACTTTTTTCTAGTGAGTCGTTATCATATATGTTCAAAGAGTCCCAATGAGTTATTTGTTTGGCCACAATATGACACTGCATTAAGGCACGCTTTACCGGATTACGTCCCATGGATGCTTTGATGACTGCCATGAGCAATCTTAAAATAAGAAATTTTTTATTGCACCCACCATGTCTTAACAGGCGCTAAGATGTCTGATGGTCATACTATTTTCCAGGAATATAGCTCATTTGTCAGATTACCTGGAATCTGCTGTCGCAACTATTTGCCGCTCTGTGCAAGGAATTGTAATCAGTTGTGAACCAGTATTATGTTCTTTCATACCAAAAATGGCAAAACGCTCCTGGTAAATACAATCATCTTTAAACAATTGTCATTCTAAACAGCAGCTCACGTTACAGTCTTACAGGCTTTCTTGAAAAAACATCAAGAGTTTATTCTCTGATTTATACATTGTGCTGTAGCCCTACGTGATCCTTGTCAGTTAATAATTTCAGCTTGCAGTCACGTGCAACAAAGTGAAGTTGTTAGGTGAAGCGTTTTTGGTGTGTCTGTGGATGATGTATTTCAATCTGACCGACCATAATAACTGAAAGGCTGTTCGAAGATTTATCAAGTTCAGATGCAAGCCATTTTAATGCGTGGCACAGGATCCATCACGGTCCTTGTCTCGATTCGTAGAGTCCTGCAGGTGTTATATCGTCAATGGATTCAAATTTCAATTCCATATTATCAATAGTCAATCTTAACCTGTATTTGATGAAAGCGGTCCTATTACTGATACTAGATTACCAAAGATTGATACTCGATTTGTCACTCTGATTAGAAGGAGTCTTCGATTTGTCACTCTGATTAGAAGGAGTCTTCGATTTGTCACTCTGATTAGAAGGAGTCTTCGATTTGTCTTATAACAAACGAACATTTTTGAAACGATTAAGCGTACACACGCAGGCAACACAAAATCTAAGCAAAGGCTCAAAATTACTCTATTTGTTATTGTCTGTTTATTCTCGTTTGTTACTTATCTGCTACTTGTTGACTATTTATCTCTGAAGCTCTCATGCACGTATTTGTCTACAATAATACGATAGTACGCCTATAAAAAGTCTTTGCTTTGTTTTTGATAACATTTTCTGTGTTAAAATGGTTCTCTTACTGTTTTTGCTTTTTTTCTTATATTGCTAAGCCACTTTAGCCGTAGTCTGTAAAGTACAGGTTTATTTTATTAAAAGATGGGTTTCGTGTTGCTTGTAAAAAAGAGTGAACATACAACTATTCCTGAGCAATATATTTTTCTATATTTCCTTAAGGGCAGAAAAGCTCTAGCTTAGTGATACCTTAAGCAAGTATGCAGTACAAGTTACTTACCTTATGTATGTGAAGCTACAAAACCTGTCCTGTAAATACCGGTTTGTAACATAAAGTCATGTAAATATATCCAAGTTTGTAGAAAGTGTTTGCCATGAGAGGTTACGTAGCTTGATGCATTGTGATGAGCTCTCTTCCTCTCAAGGAAGTAATTGCGTTAAGCCTGATTTACACGGTACGATTTTGTCGGCCGATTTAGGGACGATTTAGTCACGTGACCGATCAAAGATAAGTCGTACGTGTAATTGGCACCCACGACACGATTGACGATTTGGAGCACAAAATACTGCTTGGGATTTT
>JAAAKL020009999.1:0-14692 GCA_010016065.2 Carybdea cf. marsupialis auct. non (Linnaeus, 1758)
GTTGTATCCCTTGCTCTTCGTTGTATCCCTTGCTCTTCGTTGTATCCCTTGCTCTTCGTTGTATCCCTTGCTCTTCGTTGTATCCCTTGCTCTTCGTTGTATCCCTTGCTCTTCGTTGTATCCCTTGCTCTTCGTTGTATCCCTTGCTCTTCGGTGTATCCCTTGCTCTTCGTTGTATCCCTTGCTCTTCGTTGTATCCCTTGCTCTTCGTTGTATCCCTTGCTCTTTGTTGTATCCCTTGCTCTTCGTTGTATCCCTTGCTCTTCGTCTTTAATAGCATAATGGTATGAGAAATAGTGACGCGTAAAATTTTATGTTAACACTTTCAGATGTTAAGTCCCTTTTCATTGATTTCTGTACTTTTCCCTTTTTCATGTGTTTAGATAGTAGAAGACGTAGACAGGAGGAATTACTTATGGCTGCTGGGTATGGGCAGCCCGAGGTCCACCCTGTGATGCCACCCAGGGTTCCATTTCCTGGGCGTAAGTAATGCGATGTCTTTAAGCAGCACACATTACCCTATTAATTTTATTCTAAATATTTCTCTTCTATCCGAGCGATGATTGAACTGCAACGTAAGTAGCTATCATATGACAGTGAAATTCAGTCTCTTTTTGTACGGATGTACATGTGGAACCTGCAGGTTCTTTTGCTCTTTTATTTTACTTCAATAAAGTACTGCTGTTATTTTTTATATGAAAATAGCTTGTGTGTACAAGTGAAGCAGCTGTAGATCGTGACAGGAAGAACTAAACTCGTTTCACGTTTTATTGAGCAGTTCGCTTTCCCTTATCCAGACCGAATGTCCGTGAGGTTATTAAGGTCAAGGGTCTACCTGTGCTCTTCTTCAAATATACTGTTGTAAGCTAGGTCGTGGGATAGTTCTATGTATTACATCTTCATCCCTCTAGCAGTGACGGCCCATTTTTGTCGACGGTGAGTTGGGTGGTGTGGTGTGGTGGGCGGTTTTACTCGTCTTGACTGATACTAACGCAATTAACCCTCTTGAATTTAGAGAAACTATCAGTATAAACAGGAAGAGGGCAGAAAATACAAAATATTGTCCATATCGGATTTTATAAAATTTAGTAGTCATACTTAATATTTCTATTTTACTTGCGTGTGATCTAATGTATATATTTGGTTTTTTCATTAGGTATGCCAATGGGTCCACCAGGGATGTTTATACCCATGCATCCTCCAGGAGTTCGACCAGCATACATGCCACCTCCACCCGTCGCTCCTCCAAATGAGCCTCCGAAAAGCGTCAATCCTGCATCGTCCTCTGCCAGTGTGGTAACAACGTCAGCTGCCAGCAGTGCTCCGCCGGGATTTCCTCCACCATCAGATCATCCTGCCATGTCGGAAAATATACCTCATGGTCTACCTCCTCCAAATCCAGGGCAGCCTGGGGTGATGCCATCGATGCTCCAACCAGGACAACATCCGCATATGCATCAGATGCCAATGCCTGGTGGCCCTCCACATGTTGGAATGCCTCACCCTGGTTTACCGCACATAAGGCCACCTGGGCAACCTTTTATGCGAGATCCAGCTTTGGAAGGTATAGTAACCTACGTTCTTTTTGTATGTGCCTGAAAGAAGGATCACGCGTAGTCCGATTTACTAACATTCCATCGAGATGTTTCACGTGATGGAGTGACAGGTGTGCAGTTGCGTATTTTACGCTATTGATGCACTTTTCTGTTTCTCAAGTCTCTGTAACGTTTAGGACCGTAACTGGCTAATTCCGCAGCGACGATAGTCATAGAAAAGAAACAATGATGAGTAAACTAACGGAGAAAGTACCGTTAAGGGATGTTGGTGATCAGGGTATGCGCTGTCCAATTATGAGATTTATTGCTAAAGGAATCTCTGATTTCGTTTGTTTATGGTAGAGCTTAACTGGGTTACCCTTCATAAAGTCAATTGATACAACGAAATAAACTTGTTCAGAGCTATTTGGGTTCGAGTTTCTTGGAGATGGAAGTTTTGGGCTCGTTCGTTTGTTAGTGGTCTCCATCCGTTGAGTCCTTAATATTTTTTTACTTTCAATAGAAAGGACACTTTTCGTAGTGTTCTTCTTTTGTGTAACATTTCATAAATCACTGGTAACAAAATGTCGTCGTCAAAAGCCTTTGATTACCTGTTCTTTTCATCATAGGACATATGGATCCATTTATTCCCCCCGGAGGTATGCCACCTCAGGGAATGCCATGGGATCTCGGACCATTTCCAGAACAGTTTCAGAGAAGTCCAAGTCGGAGTGATTATGAAAGTGACGAGGAAAGGAAATCACATCGTCGTAGCAAGGAATCGAAACATCGAGAGCATCGAGACCGTGATCGCGACCGAGACAGGTCAGAAGAGCGAAGTCGTTGCATGATATTTTAGACTGTTTCGTCTTCAGCGTTACGGTGCTTTAATCTTGTGACAAGGATAGCCGTATTCTGCTATCTTGTTGTTTTCCGCCCGTAGGTTTTAGAGACTGATAGATTTCTCGCTTGTACTGTTATTGTCATATATGCCATCAAACACAGATCGGCTCAAAATTTTAGTTTAAAAAGTTGCAGTTTGGTCCAAAATGGAGTAAAACCGGAACTACAATCGGCGAGATTTAGAGACAAATAGCCTATTTAAACAAAGATATCTTAAATTTAGAACCAAATTGTGCTTTTATCCCCTTGTTTGAAGGCAAAAATGAAAAATGACTCAACAATTTGCCAAAGTCACATGTTGACCAGTCGTGACCAATGACCTACGGCCCAGGTAGACAAGAAAGGTCATGTCTCGTAAGGTATAGAACTCATATATAAATTGTTTTCATCATTTTAGTAGTAAAGGACAGTATTTTAAGTACAGCCGAGCTCAGTACCGTGGGATTTACCGTTAGGTAGTTACAGTGGGGGGCTCACCCCCTTACACAGGCACTCCCGAGCAGAATCGGTTTTGAAAGAACCCCGAGGAGAATAGAGTTGAAAGGGGATGACTTTTATGGAAGAGAGGTGCCAATTTAGAACTTTCGACTGGCGTCTCTCAACTACTCTTATCTCAGCATCTGCTCTAGCTAATATTTTCCTGTAAAACGAAAGAGGGCCAAGAAAATTCACTAGTGAAAGAGTTGAAAAGCAGCTATAAGGCATGATTCTCGAATCAAGAATTCACAACTAAAAAGGCAGTATAATGAAAAGATAAAACCCAGGGATTGAAACGCAAGTATCACTTACAGCTGTTACATTAACACATTAGCAGGTAGAAGAACTTCCACATTTTTAAGTCTAAAATTGTAGTTCTAATAGTTAAGAATTTTCATAAACGTTACCGACTTCATTGCCCTTCAGGAAGCTTAGCAAGAAATAATGATGTAGTACAGCCGTTGACAGGCATCAAGGGAGTGATGATAGTAAAGTTTCATAAGATGGATACTTAAAAAAGGTTTAATTACTTGTAAAGAGGAAAAACGCATTATCATAACCTAAAAACAAAGACCGTGTTCAAAGCGGTTAATGAAGAATTAACTGTTTAGACAGCAGTCAATCAAAACATTGTCAACGTGTTACAGTCACAATGTAAGAGTTCACTACCATTGTAAGTTGTCGATGATGTTTAGAAAGCATCGAAGTCTATCCACAAACAAACTTCCGCGTACATGAAAGGTGCATTTTAATTTTGTTCGGACAACATTGGTAGTAAACACTAAAACCGAAAACAAACTGTTACCTTTTTAAGATTAGAAACTTCAGGAAGAACAGATGGGGTATTGGCTCCACAGAATTGCGAATTCTCAGATAGAAAAAGTATGCAAAAATAACAATGATATCGATTAAATAGTATTAAAGAGAAGATAAAAGATAGTGCAAATGTGGAGCTGTTAATGCAGACTCATTGCAGCTTGTGCAGTTACGCTAGACAAAGGCTGTAAGTGAGGAAGTTTACCATACATACATTCATATTAAAGGAGCTTCCACGATAATCCAAGTGACCCAATGTAGGAAATGAGAGATAGCCATCTTGGACCACATCCGAATAATAGCCCATTTTCCAACGTAGTCTTGCGTACGATGCCTCAGGCGAAGCAAAATCGGCTATTTTGGGAAAGTTGGGACATTCTACCGTGTGAAGTCGGAAACAAGTTTGATAACTTCTATCATTAGTCATAAATTGCTTATTCGGCTGTCCATATTGCTTGGGACACGAAGTATATAAACTAAATCAAAATTAACGAAATTGGCGTACGAAGAGGATAGTTGTGTATGCTAGATAGATAGAACGATTTGGCTTTTTAAGTGTGATGCATGTTGTGCTTTAGGATAATCGTGTGACTGTAGTCACGTGATTCTTTGATCCTCCCGCCATCTCCTCAAGAGAAAATATATTTTCGTTCCATTTTATGATAGTCTGTATTATCGATTTCCGTATTGTAAATAATAGAGTTTGCTTATTTACTTCATGCACTGTCAACAGCAAAAAAAAGCAAACATATATATATATATATACAGATATGTATACAAATGAAAGTAAGGGTCTCAACAATTCCGTTAATGCAGCGCTGAAGATCTTCTCGAAATAAACCAGGCCCTGTTTTCAACTGTTCCTCATATTTTCTCTCTGCGAACTCCCTCCACTGATTCTGTTCTTTTCATTTCACAACAATAACCTTATTTACGCCATTCTGTGTCCATCTCCTTGTAAACAACGTAGAGTAAAATATTGAGAAATGTTTAGATCTCTAATGGAGATGAGATTAGCCACTGCAGTAGAATTGAGTGTTTGGATAATCGAATAACAACTGGATTCATGATATTCCTGCCGATCGATCTAAACTTGTCGTATGATTCGGGCGTTTTGCTAATCGATATGAATTACGTATTGTTATTCTCGCAATATTTTGTTGAATCTGAAACAATTTTTGTTGCTTTAGGGATCGCGATCGAACACGAGACAAAGACAGAGAACGACGTCATAGAGATCGAGATCGAGACCGAGACCGAGATCGAGATCGGGATAGAGATCGAGATCGTGAGCGACCAAGATCAGACAAGGTAAGAGGTCTAAGTGTAATAAGAACTTTTATGACTCCGTCGCATCTGCCACAAAAACCATATAACGTGTTTTGCCTTGGACCATATCAAGTGTAGATCGGTGCAATATTCTCACTGACCGTCTCTCATGTCCTGAGGACTTGTGCTATGCGCACAGTGGTACGCAGATTACATTGTAATTCAAAACAGGACATTCACTGTTAAGTAAACGCAGAGTACGTCACTGAAGCCGTGTGCTATCGATCACAAAGTGGAAGTGACTTTTTCATGCCACCTGCAATATGGTTTATGTCTGTTACGATTTACAAATAGCATGTTCTTTGTAAGCGCGGAAGTGTCTGAACAGACCCCTTGCTCATCGTCCATGCATCATCACTGTTTGGTATATTTGAGACAACTTTTTTTAACACATCAAATATGAGTATACTAAGGTATCGATAGATCGTACTCAGAAGTTTGCAAGCCAAGCGATTGTTTGGAGCGTTGGAGTCCACGGCAACTAAAATGACAAAATTGCAGCTAGATATAAATTTTATGAAAATTGTCGAAATCATCACTGTTTGTTTTCAGATGAGATACTTTACCTTCTGATAGGTGACTTCGAGTGTTACCTGTAAGGTTGCGTTCCATCTACTTTGCATTGGAGAGGAGATTGGCCGCAGGCTTCGAATTACCCGTTAAAAATTACGTGACAGTTGGGGTATTTTTTGCACGAAATTACGAGTTTTGCGAGCTCAATAGACTTCGGGCTTAGCACTCCGTAGATCCATGTTAGTCAAATTTTGAAAACCTCCAAAACTGCTTCCCTTTTTTAAGAAAATAAAAGTACGAGGCAGTACATCTAACCGTGGTCAGTGTCACGTTAGTTTAACCCTTCATGTTATGTCTTTCAAGTCTTGCAAACGAAGTACTATCGTTAGGTCTCTTCAATGAAATCAGGGACTCACTGGAATAGTTTTGTAAGGATTTCGTTGTGTACGCCGGTTTATTAAATATGTCATGCTTACGCATCGTAATATCATTTAATGATCAACCATTTTCTCATCAGTAAGTTTTCCACTGCAAAGTGTATCACCCGACATCGTTTGTAACTAGTTAGGCTCACCAACCTTGACAACGTCCCCTCTGACCGTTGTTGCAATATACTATGTAAGTCTACCCGTTTTGTGCAAGCAAGTGTAAAGTTCGCAGTGATCAAAAATATGATCCACTGCTTGTATTACACGGTCTACAAACGTACTGAAGTAATTTGCCTTTCATTTATAGGAACGCTCGTCGAGAAGAAGCGAGAAATCGAAAGACAGACGGTGAGAACCCAAGCGCATCTTTTATATGAAAATAAGAAACGAAAAGGGTGATATTTGCCAGTTTCATGCTAGAGTGGCCTTATGACGTCGGAAATCTACTTGAAGGAGTAGTGCTTTATTTAAACTATTGTCCTTGTATCCAGTAGCTGACACTCTCATTTTTTTAAGGGAGGGGGAGTTAACAAAGGCATTTTTGACGTTTCAAAATTGAGCATAAATTTCGAAATTGTCGTTAATTTTGCAACTGCAATTTCATACATTTTCTGAGAACGGTTTATCTTTACAGCAACCTTAAGAATAATGAACCCTTTCTGAAGGTATTTTTGGGGAGATCGCATTTTCTCGGCCCCAAAGTTCCCGCTACTGTTTGTAGTCAGAGTCCAAAATATGCAACGTTTTCTTGGTGAAAGTCATGAGGAATGTAAGCTTCAGGTACTATCTAGAAAGGAAGAATAACCATGTTTTGGCAGCAATTGTTCGTTGAGTAGACTGTAAAATGTACGAGTGTACTATCAACGCAACTAAACAAGTATATTCAAGGCTAACTGTCAACAATAGTAAAGCAATCAAAGAGATCAGTGTTGGACTCTTGGGTGCAAGACGGAGCGATGTCCCCCTCCCCGATTTCTTTGCTTTTAATTAAGGAAGCACCGAGCATACTAAACCAGAAAGCCTAACAGTATATTACCTCGGTTCGACCTTATATATTGGGGCATTGCAAGAATTATTAGAACATCTTTCTAGCAAGTATTTTTTTCATACAGTCATGACGACGTTGTTACCCCGCCGGCGTTACACTTCCCCATTGCCATACCATTGTTATGATATTGTTCTGCAAAAGAAGTACAGCAAATTAAAGGACAGGATGCGTCAGCGGCCCAACTAACTTCTGTTGCCCTGTTTCGGTTGTAAACGTGTTCATTCACAGGAAAGTACGGTTTGTTAAAAAATATGCATCAATATCCCGTGAATACTGTATTTATGACGTTTCCAAGCAATGAGAAGCAAATCTGATTCTGACGAACTATTTTAAAGCCAAGCGTTTCTCACATGACACAGCTCACTTCGTGTTTAAAATTCATTGAATAATGTTTGAGTAGGTGTTTAAATAAGAAAACTCAGTGGTAGGATAAATGGACGATCAAAGTTAGACATTTTAAGTAAAAGAACTAAAAACTCGCTCCCTAATGAGCTGGTCATCTGTGTCATTTTTCTACTTTCACGACAGCAGAATTCCAAACTTGGCGGTAATCTTATGAATTTATTGATTTTTAGATCAGTTTGAAACATGTAGAAAACCGCCATCATGCGTAGTTGATAAGTCATTATTGTTCTCTTTACGAGACTATAGATCAAGAAAAATAACTGCCCAATTCGTAACGTATTGAAATGAACTTGTAGTAGTGGGGAAATAATTTAACGTTTATTTTATTGGCTTTGCATATTCATCGTGATCATTATAGTCATCGTGATTACCATCATCTTTGTTATCATTATCACCATTATCATAACCATCATCATCATCGTTATCATCATCATCATCATCGTTATCAGCATCAGCATCATCATCATCATCAGCATCATCATCATCATCATCATCAATATCATCATTATCACTATTATCATAACCATTATCATCATCATCATCATTATAACTATTATCATGACCGTCATCATCATCACCGTCATCATCTTTATTATCATCATCATCGTTATCATCATCATCATCATCAATATCATCATTATCACTATTATCATAACCATCATCATCATTATAACTATTATCATAACCATCATCATCATTATAACTATTATCATAACCATCATCATCATCACCGTCATCATCTTTATTATCATTACTATGAGGCATTGTTATTTAGTGGCATGTGAAAATGAATCTATCTTTACTTTCCTTCATTTTACTCTACTTGAGGTTTTTTTCGTCTATTCTTCTCTTTCCTTTCTATTTTCTGCTATGTTTGTTTCCGCTCCCTTCCTTCTTTCTGTTGTTGTATTTTCCTGAACCCGTCTCTATTCAAATCAATGTCTTTCCCTCATCCAGTCGAAAAGCGAGAGCTGAAGATGGTGAGGAAGACGTGGTCGCCAGAAAGAAATCAAGAAGCTCAAAACAAGAAATCCATGACGATGGACAATCGGAAACAAATGGGGAAACGGGAGACTAGATATTGTGTTAGAAGCACAGTGCGTTCTATATGGTGCAAGTGGAGTTTACTTTTCACGCGGCAACATGAGGACTTTGAGTAGCGAATGGTAGACTGAAGTATGCAGGCCTTAGTAGACATTGGCTGATACTCAAGCCCTTAAGCATACGTAGAAATAAGTAGACACTTATTTCAAAGACCCAAGTCGAAGCGAAAATACCTTGAGGAATTGAAGGATATAAAAGGAACATAGCTGGATTAAAAATATGCGTCTGTAAAAATTCTGATATGTATTTTTTGGGGGTTAACTATTGCCTCGGTCAACTTGGATTCCGTATCTAATGTAAAGTTAGCGATAATCACTTTTGCGTAGAACTTTCGCCGCAAGTGGTGGCAAATGTAAAAAGAAATGCGAAGCCCTCTTACTCAGTATGGTGCTCATTCGCTGTGTATTACAAGCCTCCGACACCTCCTGAACTCTCCTAAGACACTTAATGTGTTAGTAAAATATGTCCAATTTTCTATGTTTGTCGCACCTAAGGACTGGCATATAGCATTTGTATGTAAGGGTTTTTACCAGGCTACAATTCAGCTTGAGTTCACCTTGACGAGAGAGATGTTGGTTTTGATGGCCGTGCCACAGTAAAAAGGTCAATATTTTGGCTCGTCAGAAATGTATAACGCTTAGCCCCCTCGGAAATTCTAGCCCCCCGCCAAGGTGAAGGGTAAATAACTTGTAATCTTTAACTATCCTTTTGGAAAGTAAGCACAAATATACCTAAAAACCAGGGTTTTTTCTCGTCAATACGTATGCACTTCTCCATATTTCAAATTTGTGTGTTTTGGTAATTTAGCATCACATCAGGAATTGTAAAGAAGACAAAATGACTTTTCTTAACTACTTTGTAAATATGGTGGTTGCCATTTGCCGTTATTATACCATACGTATTATAAATATGTTAACTTCGCTGTGGCGTGTACTCTGGGTGTTTTTCACAGTTGATGTCTACTATATTTGTTCTAATCAACGTAGTATCGCTTTAAGCATTTCAGGTCTTAAAAGGGTGCTCGTATTTGATAGATCGCGCTTTTCGGAAGGAGTGCGCTTTTTTGGGGGACTTCCTTATCTTAGGGGCTCTTCTTACGTAAGGGGTCGTTCTTATCAGAAGACGTGCTCCTATTAATAGGATTGTACTTATTAAAAGAAGTGTGCATTTTTAAACAATGCATTAATGGTTAAGTATGTGGTAGCGAAGTAGTCGATATTAAACTGATATTGGATTGATATTAAACTGGTGAAAACATGAATAGAATCCCTCCCTTTCCAATCTAATTATATTGAACAGAATGATGACTAATGCATATCTGTGTATTAACAGATCGCCTCTGCTTTGTACTTATTTTGCGATGCTATACCATAACATCAGGTTGAAATATGATCAGTTACAAAAAGCACATTCCTTTTAAGAGATATCATTTTTCAGATTTACAAGACGGATTACATCATGATCATTCAACGCAAGGAAATTATGGTAATAATTGCAAAACCACTTGACCAAGCTGGATGATGATTTATTTACTTATACTGGGTAACCTTGTCAACAAATGAATGGGGTTATCAATTCAGTTGTATTCAGTTCCGAATCAAAAAGATAAAAAGACTGGTTTGGAAATGTACTATGAACGAATACATGAATCAGTATTAACGAAGAGAAAACAGTCTTGTGTATCTTCTATACCAAGATCAGCTTATGTGTCATCTATTCAATCTAGCCTTTTTCAGAGGAAGCAGGCCTGGCTAGTCGAAATGAAAGCTGACTTTGATATACAAAAATACACTGGATTGTTTCTTTTCCTTTTAGACTGATTAAGAAATAGATAAGGCAAATTTCATTTTGTCGAAGCTTTTCGATCGATTCTTCTCAAGACATTACATCGATATTGACATTAACTAAAATTGGGATAGATTTTATAGGATAGATATGATACACAAAATTATGTATAAAATCTATCCTATTTTTAGTTAATGTCAGTATCGATGTAATATCTTGAGAAGAATCGATCGAAAAGCTTCGACAAAACGAAATTCGCCTTATATATTTTCAAATTCTGCATTACCAACAATCTGTTTAGACTGATTAGTGTTTTTATTTATATGATTATCACGGGTGGATCCGAAACTTGTTGTATGTTCTTGTAATTACCTTTGATTCCAATCTCTGAAGACGTCGTAGTGGTTTCTGCAGCGTTTGAATCAAAGTGTAAACAATGTCTTGTCAGTATATGAGCAGGACCAAATCAAGAGCTGAGCAACCTTCACGCTTCAAGTGACAATTGTCCCAGAGCACACGTTTTGAAGATTGAGTTTTGCACGAACTCATAGAAATTTTAGTTTAATCTTCGAAACTCATTACCTCAGAACAAAGCAGTACTACAATGCAATGAAGTCTGAGAACGGTTGGTAACTATATCACTGCTTTGGCAATCAAATCTGGATGCAGATTATCAACCATAACTGCATATTGAAGAATAGTCATTAATTTGTAATGTTTGTAGTCTTTTTAATGTAAGACTGTAAATTATTTCGTCTAGTCCTCAAATTACTCAAGGTAAGCTAATATCTTTCGAATTTTAGCATGCTAATGTAGTTCTGATGTTTAATTGAAGTTCTTTCCCTACCGATGAGAAGAAAAGACAGTTTGTGGCAACTTTCGCCATACTCTTGCATCTGTCATTCATTCGGTGCGAAGAAAGAAAGGTGAAATTATAAATCTACATAAAATGCAAATGTATTTTTACAGGGGTACACAGGAAAATAGACAAGTAGATGGGGGTAGGGAACTACGGACGACAAGGGCATGAACCCCGCAGATGTTACATTAGTTGACTTGCAGGAGGGTCGAGAAGTCTAGATTCTGAGTAAATGCTGTATTCGATGGGCATAGGGTACCACAAGTATGTTCTCAGCCTTAGATGATGTCGGTGGATGAATTCTGGAGGCTAAAACTCTGTGACTATAAGTTTGTCCATAGCGACACGAGGGTGTGATAGTCGTCATAAACCTTTCTTCTACCTCCTTTTCACATCACCTTTCTTTAAAAACAACTATTACCCTGGATATCCTAGTACCCCTGGATAGCTGAGTACTGGAATGTTAGGTAGGACACTGCGTTCTTACACCATTCTTAGGTTTGTTATCTTTAATATACTAAGTAGGCAAGTACACTACTGTACAATTGTGATAGTTTTAATTTCATATACAATAAATACCAAATATATGCTTTGGGTTTATAAAGCTTTGTAAGCATTTTAAGAGGCTCTTCTTAGTGAGGTTTACGTGCGAAGTGACAGATATCAAAAGCCGCAACGTTGACTGGACATGTGGCTTGATTAGTCGATAACAGATGAACAGTCAGATCAAGAGACTGGACACCAAGACTGAGGGAGCTACCAAGAATAAGATTGAAAGATGACCTCAAGCGACACAGGGGTCGCACATGGCAGCTCATACGTGAACATGGTCAAAGGAAAGGGACATTTCCTAACCGAGTGACACTACCCTTACTAATTGACTGATTGATTGATGTATATGTTGGGGGCTTATCTTCAGAGAGCATTCTGTGTTTCTAGAAACCCTTGTGAATGATTTTATAAGCAGGACTCCCACAGTACGCATAGCATCACTTTAAACTGGCAAAATGGAAAGCTAACATGCTGTAATCACTAACACCAAAATTTTTCATCATCAAAATTTTACTTTGAAAATGAAGAGGGCCCCCGGTCACATACAGGTATAAGAAGAGCTCTTGTTCCGAGGGATCTTTGGGTAAACAAACAGGGGGCTTATGTTTTGTGGCTTATATTCGGAGGGGCCAATATTCAGTTTTGTACGGTACCTCAATGGGTACCTCAATAATTTACTTGTCTCCCTTGTGTTCAGGCACTCCTGTAAGATCAGACACGCCCCCTTCTTTCTCTCAAATGAAGCTTCGTTTTCAACATCATTTTCAAAGGGAGGCTTACGATATTTCCACGAGCGCATTGAAGATTGTGTTGTGCAAAACCGCTATTTTATTATGATGAAATCAATTTGAAACAATTAACTTATGAGTGGTGCCCTCAACCCTCGTCTTAGTTGAATAACCGGTATTAGGTTCTCGAGGACGCACGAGCAAAAGGACTATCTTTTTTGGATTGCGTGGAACACCGACAGTATGCAGCATTACAACGACGAGGGACATGCATCGCAGCTTTCTGATATGAATCTCAAGAAACTATTGACGGATAGTAGGAAAGCCAAGGAGAATTCTTATTCCCCATATAGTAAGTTTAGAGTTGGATGTTCCCTGCTAACGGAATCTGGAGAGTTCTACAGTGGCTGTAATGTCGAGAATGCAAGCTATGGTCTGTCCATTTGCGCCGAGAGGACAGCACTTGTCAAGGCAGTTAGCGATGGTCACCAGAAATTTAAAGCCATTGCTGTTACTACTGATTTAGATTATCTTGTCTATCCATGTGGTGCATGTAGGCAGTTTATCAGTGAATTTGGGGAGATGGAGGTATTTGTCTCATGCGAAAGTGGAGAATGGAAGCTACTGAGCGTGGAGAAACTTCTACCGTATTCATTTCGCCAAGGAGATTTAGCAGAATATCAACGAAAATTGAAAACCGTGAGCACTTAGCTGTTGAATTTAAACAACAGAATTCTCCTTATCCAAATTTCTGCATATTTTTACAATGTTAAGGCTGCTATATCCAGTTTAACTTACTAGGTTTCCTCTAAATCTATCTAACACTATGTGACTATTTGAAACTATCTGTATCCCACGAGTAAGGACATTTGGGATTTTGTCATTTGGTGAGGATTGTGAGATTGAATTCGCATTCGTTGATGAAACAGGTTTGACTTTTAGCAGATTTATTTTGTATAATGTCAAGCAACTTACTATATGTGAAATAGTAATTGGAATTTGATTTATTTCATTTCTGATTCCAGTGCCCGGTTGAGACAAACCAGTCGGTAGGGAAGTCAAAACAGTCTCGTGTCGAATACACTGTTCATGAATTCTGAATAACAATCAGCCTCGCAGTTTGTGTCAGATTTAAATGAAGGATTTGAATCGAGTCGAACCGTGTTTCATTCCTAAGAATGTTAACAAACGCCAATCTTCCAGGGTTTGTTGGTTGAGTTATGAGCAATATTTGATATCGGTAGCTGCATGGAGAATCAGGCCAATGTTACATGATAAAAAGACAAATTTTCAGGTTCACTGTTACGCTCATTTGGTTTGAGGTTAGCACAAAACAAAGGCACCGTTGAGAAGATCCATGGTTACCTAATTATGTTCCCTGTGAACATGATTTGCAGTGCTCCAACTCGGTCAAAATTGAACTTAATATATTACGATCTCATCCTTGTTTTCTCGACGTAAATTTATCTCCAGCCGAAATAGGGCTATCATTATTGTATTGAAATAGCTGTGAAAAAGCTAATGTACATATTAAATGCGTTCGGTGTTTATCGTTACTTGTATTTAGAATTTACTAGTTGAGATCATCAGGCTTATCCTTACGAAGCTATTTGTACATGGATAGTGTTAAAGCTTAGTACTGTATCAGTGCACAAGCTGTTGCCTGTGTAAGGAAGATCTCCCCGTTATATATTTGTTTGTATAATGAACGCTCATTATCATACTTGTTTGCAACATGAGAGCCATTGAACAATTTTTTATGTGAGGTGCATGGAATGCAATGGCTTCCTTTTCCCCCAACGTACTCAGGTACAGTATCTTCTATTTGAATTGTTTCATTAGATTATACAAATTCATGAACATGCTTGATAAGTAAAAAAGTGTGTACCCCACCACTACCTGTCTTCTTTTATTCATCCTTCTAATAGTATAACTTGTAGTAGCCAGCAAAAACCTATGTGTATAAGTATGATTTATTTCTCAAAAATACACATCTTTCAAAAATCGAACAAGATAATATTAAAGTGTATTGAGAAAATGGTATTTTTTTGAGAAATATACATATACTGTATATACCCAATCTGCAGACGGAACTGTTTCGCCCTTTGTGGGCTCATCAGTGCAGAACAGAGGGTTGAGACTGAATTCTAGCTATGTAACTAGCAAAGCTGCTACAAAGCAATTTAAAGAATTCATATGGTATCATGCCA
>JAAAKL020010000.1:0-14692 GCA_010016065.2 Carybdea cf. marsupialis auct. non (Linnaeus, 1758)
CCTTGAAGTGAAATGGAGTACAAAAAAGCCAGTTTGTTGGTTCTTTGTGATAAGGATAGACTGACTTCATCACCATGACCACATGTTTCACTAAAAATGAACAAATAAGGTTCTGGCAGGGGATTGACCTGTCACATGAAACAGCAACACAACCACTGCAAAGTTGAGTCAACCAGGGACATAGGAACTGGGGGCACTGGGGTATGTCCCTCAAGATTTTGCAACAAGCAGAAAGTGCACTTTTATCCACTCTTAAATCCAACACATCATCAGTATTGTATATAGCATATTTATGTGTCTATGTATGCATATATACAGTATGTGTTTCGTTATGGAAAGTAGTTTGTCTACGTGGTTTATGCTACTGTGCATAGTAGTTTTCAAAATAAGAAACAGTGGACACTTAAATGATGAGGTATGAATTACTAATGAAGAATAAAAATGTTTTCTTTATTTCACAACCATATTTTGCTTGAGGAAGGGATAAGATATTTTTAAGTAAAGGATTCATATGTTTGCCATTATGTAATTCTTCTTTTTTTTTCATCTTTCTGTGCTCACAAAAAATGAAACTACCGAATTGATAATGTTATTTTCAGCACTACATGCTGCCCCTGTAGGGAAAGTAGAGCAGAATTGACAAGTAACTGCTCAAACCTCACATTGAAATGTTTACAAGTTCATATTAACAAGACATGTATTTATTCCATTTCTTTGTTATTATAGATCTATAATCCATTCATTTCTTGACAGTCATGTCATTGTCACTTCTAGCTGCCCTTCTATTTTCAAACATGTGATAAGCTCTGTCTCTCAAAGTATTGATCCATAATATATGAATGATTTGAATAAGATGTTATATACTAAGACTATCTGCTATGAAACATATTCTTGTTGAAATCAACTTTTCAAGAATCCCCCGAGAAATATAGTCTAAAAGTAACTTTGAGCATCACTCACTGCTATGACCTTACAAACGTGACTGTACAATGAATACAAAAATGGCACAATGTCAGATTTAGTGAGGTTATGTATGACCTTAAAGTACCAGGTAAGAAGTCAAGCCTTCAATGGTTAGAAATATTTACCTTGTACACTTTGAATAGTATAAAAATTTACAATTGATTTTGAGAGCAAGGTAGTACTTCTAGTGATACTAAGTCATGCAAGATTTGTTGTTATATTTTCTTTATTGTGACATTTTTCTCCTTCCTTTTTAGATTGTTATAACTGGTATTCTTGGTGTCTGCTCGGCAAAGAATCCAACTAATACTTGCCTCGTAAGTCTTATCAGTAATGTTGTTTGTCTTGGAATGTTATTTCCTTGTATATTGCATGTTATTTGGTAGTGCTACTGTACATATATAGAAGTGGCTACAAGATATTTTGTAATCATGGAAGCACATGTTTATATTTATAGAACTAAAGTGCCTTGATTCGACAGGTATATTTTGATTATATTAAAACCTTTCACAAATCCACAATATTATGAACTATAAGGATTCCTTATATACTGAAAAATTAAAGTATAAAATCATATAATCATGCACATACCAAGATAGAATTTTTTACAGCAGCTATAAAATGGGAGAAGTTTGTTGAAAATGCAGTTTTACTAGTATTTGAATATTTGCTTCTATGTTGATTCTGCCAGAAACCATCCTCACACAGATATGACTTGTAAATGAAAGCTTCCCTGGAGTAGGATGACATAGGGAGGTGTCTATCAAGTGTTCACATCACTCATGTTTGGTAGGGCTCTAACCCAACACACCCCACAAGGACAGGCCTAATGCTCTACACCAGGAACTTAATTCCAGTTTTGACAAATCAATCTGAGTGCAACTTTGGTAGCATTTTCAGAATCAATGTTAACTACGTATGTGTTTAAGTGCAATTAGAAGATTTACAACAACTGAAGGGGACTTTGATTGGTACAAACGTCCTTTAGCTTCATGGCCAAGTTTGAGAGAATACCATAAAAGACTATAGCACATGATCAAGGTGTTAACTAGGATTGCAGGGCTTTGACTAGTCACTCAATTTTGGGAAATTCAAAGACGATTTGTGGCCCAAAAAATTTTGTTGCTTAAATTTGTAACCCCCTTCTTATATTTGAACTCTGTCACCTTTAATGACCAGAAAAGGTTTGCTTACAATGTTTTTTTTTTGTCATTTTAATACTTCTTCCAAACACAACGAGATTTGTTTTGGCATGGTGAACATTTTCTGTCACGAAAATAAACACATAAGATTGGTACATGTGCATGTAAATTTAATTCGCTGCATGTTTTTCTGTGTGACATGTTCAGGCAATGAATGTTATTTTTGACAAAGTAGTTAAATTGTTTTGAAATGATTTGGCAGTGGAGACATGGGGACCGCTCAAAGTAGTTATGTTCAGTTTACCTATTCCCATTTTGGGAAATGGCAGGTTCAGTGAATTGCGAAGTAGCCGGTTACCAGCTACTGAGGACGCTAGTTAACACCCTGGTGTTATATATTATACATTGATTGCACATATAAATCAATTTTATCGTTTTGACAGAATGTTTTTCTTCTTTAATGTTTCCCTATTATCCAAATTTTGTAGAATGGAACTCACATGGGATTCAACATTGTTTCCACCTTCGTTGCCTTCATTGACTTTATTGCATATGCTGTTGCCATCGCATACTACAAGAATTGGGGAAGATCAACTTACTGCTATGGTGGCTATCCAAAAAATTGCTATGACATCTTTCCTAAAAACCACAAAGGCGGCATTGCCATCTATGCCATACTTTTGGTTGCAATGTTAGCAGAGTTTATCATTGCATTGACAGCATCCATATATTGTTGCAAGGCAGGATGCGGATGCTGTCATACTTCATCACAAGGGGTAAGACCAAGCTTTTGTTATAGATACTATAAAGCAGGGGATCTTTAACAGCTTTGACACCAGTTTTACATTCATGTACTTCACAACCATTTTTTACTTAAGAAGTTGTACATTCATGCACCCATGGAAAGAGATAATTTGTCAGAGGCATATTTTTCTAGAATGATAGAATCTCTAAGCTTTGTTTCACAGTCAGTACATCTCCTATTTGAGGAGAGTGCTGTCACAGAAGCAGGAACTGTAGAAGGGAGCATTGAATCTTATCATTTAGTGATTCAGTGAGGGTGCCATCACCCTTGCATATAGAAGAGAGCCTTGCTTGCTAGGCTTATAGATTATACCACTTGGTTGCCAAGGCCAATGTTACTAGACAGTGAGTCTCAAGAAATTTGAGAATTGTTAGATGAAAATTTTTAGAAGTTTGGCTGACCAGAGTGAAAAAGTTTTAAGCTGTAGCATTGACAAAGTTGAGGGGAAAGGTCAAACCCAAGAAATGAAATATGAAATCATATGAATGAAGACATATCTTCTGTTGGTACAAAGATAGTCATTATGTTTACTAGTAGCTAAACAGTATCACAGAATTTTAGTTGCATTAGCTATATGTAGGAGAAAAGAAAAGGATCGTGGCATGAAGGGATATTGTCTGATGCTTACTTACAGGTGAATTATGGAGCTTGGGTATAATCTTTATACAGTATCTTGTAGAATGAAACATCCATAATCAATGACATGAGCTGATTTGGCATTGGTTTGTTCTTTTGTGGATTTTAACTTTAGTCCGTTGTGGAGGTGGAATTAGGCCATGTCCATTGGGGTGCAGGGGAGAAACCCAAGGGAGCATTCATTTCAAATTCAGTGTCTGATTGTTAGTCGACTTCTGGTAATCAATTTTAAATCAACTTTGCATGCAATTGCATGTATAGCAGTCTATCAGTTGCATCCTGCATAATCGAAGTTATTACATAATATAAGAACTGTACCCTCACCCCTGCAATATGCGTCCACTTCAGGCCTGAAATGGGTCTGATTGTATACCATCTCAATATGCTTGCCCCTGATTGTATATGTCTGAAACATGTCACAATCCATTTATATCTCACCGTTGTTACTGTCTAGGTCGTTGTACAGCCAGGTATGACAGTACAGCCAGGCATGACAGTACAGCCAGTGGCCACTCAGTATTCTTATATACAGACCAGTAATGTTGCACCAGGACACATGGCCGTTGCCTATTCAGCTGGAGCGCCAGTCAGTTACTATCCAATGCAGGGCCATGTTCAGCAGCAGGTAAGTGTGGTAACATTTCTTTTACTTTGCAAAGGCATTGAGAGAATGTAAAATGCAAGTTCCACTCATCTATCTATGCCCCGTCAATCACCCCCACAACTAATCCACCGATATTGAAATATACAGCATCTGGTCAACTTTTTGTTGTTGTTACGGATTCGCTGCTAGTTGTTACATGCTTTGTGATTTAACAGCGTCCTTAAGGATCCCCGGTTGTAGCTCTCTGGGCTTGTGTATCTTGCTTTGTTTTTGCCATCAAAAAACTATCCTCCGGCTTAGAGTTAAGCTGAAGCATTTGATAGTTACTCTTCCCACTCTTCTGATTTTGAATGTCACCCAACCTCCCGCTATCATTATAATTTGATAGCTCTTCTTATGACAATAAGGATCACTGGAGGTATTTGAAAATCCATTCATCGGCAATTCAACGTCACCCAAATAGAGGCGTGTGCTCATTTTTGAAGATCTCATGGGCCGGGGGTAGGGGAGGTGTTTAGTTATTTTTAAGGAAAGATGTGCCCCATTTTATTGACCATCACGTGAGTTCAAAGTTCTTCTTTTTATGCTGTAATATGCGAGATTTTCGAGCCCTCTCGCATATTTCCTACTCTTGTTTATACATATTCTACGTTTATTAATGTTCCCGTTTATTCGTATTCCCCGTTTATTTCCCACTCCCTGTTTACTTCCCATCCCCTGTTGATTCCCACGCCCTGTTTATTCCCGCCACTATATCTTCCAACAGTATCCGTACGTTTGTTATTGAGGATTGTTTGACCAGTATCCATATATGCATATACTGTATGATGTTATGACAGGGTAAATTTTTGGAAGCCTTCACTGCTAATGCAGTAAAGCTCCGAAGGGATGACTTAAACAAAAACAATTGTCAAACAGCATGAATACGATCCGCTCCATCAAACCCTCGTGAATAGTAATATTTTGTTCCAGCTTCATTCCGAATGCAAGCTGCAATAAACGACTGTTTACGTCTGCGAAAGCTGTCAAGGAAACACTACTCGATTCGTAAAAGTAAATACTGAGTTTTGGTAACAGTGATAAACTTGGAGATGAACTTTCTCCGTGTTTGTACAAGACATCATTCATCTAATTTGAGCAGTTACCAAAATCACCAATGCTGGTTTGAAAATTTTTAGCGTTTCGTTTTATGTATAAGCGTGCCGGCAAGCATACAGGGTGCATTCATTTACTTTGTTTCAATTTGTGCTATTTGCCGATAGGTAGAGTTCATTTCATCGCGCGCTCCATTGTCGTCGTTAGAAGTTTTCGAATAGTCTTTGCCTAATTTGTGCGCTTGATTGACCTCAAGGTATTCCCGGAAAGTCTTTTATTCTAAAGATTTCCATACGTATCTAAAAGATCTGTCGTTACCAAAACCTCAGTTTGAATAAACGAATGTGTGCATTCAATATCTATTGAAGGAGCACATTGGGGTGACTTCTACAGCAGTGCAAGGTTGACCTGCATCATAATGGATATCAATTTGAGAAGTGAATTCAGTGACAAAAGGATATCTTCCAGTAATAAACAAGCTTAGGACCAGTGGAAATGACATGATATTAAAAGATATGAGTCAGCAGATTTTTGTTAGGTTATGTTGGGAAGGTGAACTACTCAATAGACCACTTATGTGTGACGTCATAAATTCATAAAATTCACAACTTCAAAAATTTTACAGTCTTTGAAGTCTTGTTGGTAAATGTAGCGAATTTCATGTTGAGAAATGATAAACGACGCGAGCTTTCAAATTTTAGAACATTTGTGTCAATATCTGATATTTAGACCCAGTTTATCAACTTATGAACTTGGCAGAAATAGTCTTGGACGCGATCTTTTTGTGCACGGGTGTGTGGCACTTTGTTTACTTCTGATAATTACAAAAAAATGGTTTCCTCCCAGACATTATTTTATGACTATATTATATCACTTAAGTACACAGTACTTTAGCCGTCATAAAAGGCCAAGATATCTCCTAATTCTAGCTTGCTGTCTTAAAAATGATGTTGGTAAAATATGGGGTATAGACTATGGAACCTTAAGATAGCTAATGCCATGCCACTCTTTTCTTGTTGGGTTTGCAATAAAAATTTCCGAGACCAGGTTCCTAACAACAGAGCTAACTTTCATGCCTTTAAATGTCTCCCTGTAAAAATGTCAAACACTTCAACCCTGATTTCAAGATCTTTGGTTCTTCATAGTATTGTATTTCATTTTCACTCCACTTTTGTGAGTAGATCTTTACTAAACACGATTTCATATCCACAAATTTCAGTTATCCAGACACTCCTAAAAGTGTAGTTTTACCGAAGGTATTTGTTCAAGTTAATGTAATTAAATTCTCACGTCAAGTCATGTTCTGCGTTATTGGTAAACTACGACGCACGAGGTCAAACCAGTACTATATATGTTGCGTTGACTTAATTACTAGACCCGATAGCTTTGGTCCCGTTCGGTAATAAAAATATTCTATTTTCAAGCTTCCTAATTGTGCATGGAACATACTATGTACTATGCAATTATTGAGTTATTTGGAAATGTGGAAAATCGACTATCCAATGAATTTTATCAATTTCGGTTTTCGTAAACAGTGAGGACATTTTTCTTCTACTTGTGCTGTGAATGTATCTTATGTATTGTACTGAATATTACTAACAGATCGTGTCAGACCTAGAATCTATGTAAGACAAGATCATATTTTTCGCCATATTTCTTTACATAATTTGATAATGCAACTCTAAACTCTGAAGGTCTAAAAGTCTGAAACTCTGATACTCTGACCCTCCGGTCAAAAGTGATTATCTTTAGAATAATCATGAGCATCACATCCAATACTCAACTCCTTCCCAGACTACGTCCAGAACATGTATCTTCAGCGAGGTATTAGTTTCGTTTTACGGTTACAAGGGTTACATGCACTTACCCTAGATACACAACTTAATTATGGTGCTTCCTCGTCAAGGTAGCCTTATCTCAACTACTGCTTGGACCGCCATGAAACTCGTTGTTTTTGAAAGCGTATACCGAAAGAAATATTCTTTTATCTTAACTCGGTGCCTCCAAAATATCTTGAAAATCGTCAGACTCTGTTGTCAATGCTCGTTAAGGATAGTCATACATCCTCTTTAAGAAATTGTGTGATTTTACAGTAGTCATCGATACACCAGGTAGTAGCAAGGTTTGCTCGTCGTATTTTTCCGCCGCATCAATTCTCGAAGTATATTTTATGTGAAGTACGATTGGCTTGCACTGATGACGATTGCAGAAAGTAGAATCAAAGTCTGCTTTCGTTGCCGAGTGCTTTCTCAGGGCCTGTAGTTCAAACTATGCCCGGTACAGTCCATCGCAAGAGATTGCGAGCGCGACAAGAAGCCAGCTCGTAAGGGAAGGAGGACTTTATGGGGGCGTCCTTTTCATGCTGATCATTAGAAATTAGGTAATTTGTTGGAAACTGTTTGAACGATGTGATGCTGTTTCTTTGGCTTGCGAGACAAGACTTGCCGTTACCATGCCCGTCATATGAGGAAGTTATAAGTATTTTTGTTTTAGGTGTTGCTGTAGCATAGCAGGATTTGGGAGTTGACAACATAGATGTTTCAACTAATTTCGTAATTTCTTTCTTTCTTTGTAGCCCTACTACACAGCCATTGGAGCACAAATGGGTGGGCCAGCTCCAACAACATTGGCTTATAGCAACGCAGGTATGGGCAACCTTGCCATGACCAGCCCTGGCATGACCAACCCCGGCGTGACCAACCCCGGTATGACCAACGTTGGTATAGCCAACACTGGTATGACCAACGATGGCATGACCATCCCTGGTGCGACCAACGCTGGTGCGACTAGCACTGCTACGTCCAAGTCCGCAGAAGCTGGATATGAGGTTCCCTCCTTTCCCCCATCGCAACCACCACCAGCTTACAACTAAATAGCCTGGATGAGTTGCGATCTTTTATCCGTTTGACGTTACCACTTTTACGTACCATGTGGAACTATTGCGTTTGATTAAAGACTTGACACAGTAAACTCGTCCTTTGTTTAAATCAGATAATTCTCTCAGTTTGGTTTAGTACATATGCTACCCCGGCAGTGAAATGGAGTGGGATCCCAGCGCTCAAACCCCCCTGACTCGATGCCTCTGGGCACTCGAATCTGATTTGATCAGTTCTAACACAGCGTCCTGATGACTTTGAACTGTTTCACATTTCCTTTGTTATTATTTTCTCATTTTGAAGAAACCAGAAATTTTATTTGCATACACTTGTACTCTACACGCTTTATAAGTACAGTACTTTTCAGCGTGCACTTTTCATACGCCAAGTGGGATGTTTTCCTTGGAAATTGGTTTGTTTCGAAACACAGCAATGGTCATACCTCCAGGACTCAAGAAAACGCTTTACACTGCGACAAAAAGGAATCGAAGACTATTCACACTTTCCCTATGCTCTTAAGGTAGTGCTTATGCCTTCCTATGTCGATTGTAATGTTCTCACTCTTTGTACAAGAAAAAAAACTTTTCCATGCAGGCTTAAATCCAATACGTTTCCCCAACTCGTTCATGGTTCGCCTCCCCATTCATACAATCGATTTTCGAATATTTATGTCTCCTGCTATGCTATTTATCACTTACAGTTGCTAACCGTTAACGATACCCCTTGGCACAGTTGTATAACTGTATTATGTTTATGGCCAGGTTGAAGATGTGGTTATACAATTAACACATTTCTTGACGTTTAGGATCACGGTGAAGGTTACGTGACATTGTATTTTCGACCTCTGATTTTTTTTTCGACAGCTACGTTTTCTATTCTTAATCTTTGAAGATGAACTTTTTCTCGATTTATTTTGGCAGGAATATTGATATTTATTACGTTTACTTTGCGTAGTAGCATAACTATTTTATTTTCCTATCAGTGGCTACTTCCAATTTCAATTCTGGCGCGGGCTTTCGCTGGATTTAGTAGTCTGTAGTATAAAGTACTGTTTCCTATTGTTTTTCTTATCCAGTCAAGTTTGTATCATTATCGAGCTGGTCATTTATTTGAATATGGGCAATATCAATTAACAATTATGTATCAGGGAGCCCTCTGGACTCGAGGTCAGTGCACAAATGCGGTAGTTAATTGTTGTTATCATAGACCTATGCGCTCTAGGGTCATGCCAGTGACTTTTGAATGGGTTCTCATGAGTATAACGTTGTGTTGGCCGATGTTCAACATGTCATGTCTTGCTGCGGCATTGTTGAAGGCCTATTTTACTGTAACCCAGAGGATAAAGCCTCCCCAGGTACAACAATCTGAAGTCCGCATGTGGCGCTTCAAGAAGAGGCATGGGGAGAGTTCTTGGGTGAATGATTGTTGCCTGTGCATTAACCGTTTCACGTACGCATTTGGTGTGGCTTTTTTTGAGTCGTTGTTTTCATGTACGTACTTGATGAAATTGTTTTAATGTGGGTGGGGTACCGTAGGCCAAACTCACGTAACCGTAGATTGACCATGCTAAGCTAGGAATTCGAAGCTAGGTTTTTGTATATGAAAGACGGAGAACGATTGCCTTCATGACAAAAAGGCCTACATGTTTCGTATTTGAGTACATCTATAAGAAATTAAATCCTTCATATTTGATCCTCAGCCGGAGAAGCGATTCGTTCGATCGCCTTCCTGTTAGCAGTTGTAAACGAAATAGCACACTTTGATTTACGGGTATTCGACTGAGAGTTGGATGTTAACCTAGCAATGCTCATTTCCAAATTCAATCTTTCTATACAGGGCCATCACAGCTTCGACTAGCTTAGCCTAGACCGGCCAATGCGTTATCTAATTTTTGCTTTCTGCATTAGCAATTGTATCGTTAAGAGGTAGCACAGCCCATTGCAGTGCAATCAATGCCTAAGATGTGTAAAATTAGCAGTGGTAGTGGTTAAGGCAACTGAACACATAATGTTTTGAGTCCCGAAAGCTTGCTTTCTTGTAAAGGGACTATAGTAGTAACAGTTCGTTGTAATTGCAGTAATGATTTCATCCCGTTGTAGACGTCGCTCCTTGGTTTTAGGGTTGTAACTTTCTTTTTCGATGTACCGCACCTACCATGTATCAGAGCGTGTTGAATGAAACGGGACCTATTTGCATAATAAATACCGTCTGTTGATGTCTTGATAGGCTTGGTATGAAGTGCAGAGCGAAATTTATTATGTATGCATAATCTTGGACATCGTGTGATCTGTCAGAATTTTATCTTTTCACACTCCCCAAAGCAATGATTCACACTCCTCGGGGCAATGACATTTTTTGAATCAAAGGGCATTATTTGTTTGCCCCAAATGCCCTTTATTTATTAGTTAGCCTATTGGTTGTTTTTACTTTTTATTTGAGGTAGTTTACAAGGGCGTGCGCTCTGGACTGCAATGAAAAACACCGATTCACAGTTAGAACGTTTCGGTGTTACGGCTCCCTGTGTTTCCTAAAGTCTTGGTCTGCATCAGAGATCATGAAACACATATGTTTTATAATCTCTGTCCTCATCCTCCATGAGATATAAGTGTAGGTAAAATTTGTCGGTAGCAGCCCACTAGGAGTATCTACCACCAAGTCAAAGAATTCCTCGTTTCTAGCATCATTTTTGTACACATTTTCATTCTGGTCTGGTCATGTCACAGAACAGGGTTCATTGAATATTAGGCTACTTGAAAACACCGATTCCATCTACATTGTGTGCGTGGGTGTGGGTGTGGGGGCATGCACTCTTTCAAGGTTAAAGAACCCCGGTATACATCCATCAACATAGATAAACAAGTTGAAAGAGGGACCAAAGTCCAGTTAGACTTGTTAGTAGTAGACGAGAAAAAAATGTATGAAATATGTCATCAGCAAGGGCATACTCGCCATTTTAGGAGGCACTTCTCAAGAAACAAAAACAATATCAAAAAATTGATAAGTTATTACCTGATGTAGGGCTCACAACTGCATCCCTTTTCTTTTCTTCGGTACTGATGTTCCTCGCAGTAAGACTCGAGCTATTTCTTCAGCTTGTGCTTCCCACTGGAACACGGCCTCATATGACAAGAAAAAGGTATTTCGAATATAGTACAATACTGTTTAAGACCTTAAGAGACTGATGAAATGGATCTCAAAACTAAATGAATATCTTTGAAGTAAGTTAGAAGTTTTACCAGAAGGATACCGGGTATGTTTTCAAGGGCGGAGGGATGTATTGGTCGAAATTTTGGAAAACACAGGGAGCCAAAGGATCTTAATGTTCTAACTGTGAATTGGTGTATTGTCTTATGACAAGCCCCGTGCAGAATCACTGTGTGACCTCTGTTGTTCATCAGCACACTACTAAATAATAATTTAATTATTGAAAGCCGTTAGAGGAATAGTAACTCTTGTTATTTTTAAATTTTACGTCATAATACTGGTCACCTTTCGAAATTGATTCCAAAAGGGAAAACCGTCTCCCCGTATCAGTGGTACCTGTTACCAGGGGGACAAGAATTGATAAAATATGAGAATTTAAGAGGGAAACCCTAAGCAGCAAAGGTCAACAATAAATCATTGAGTAATTGACGATGGCAACATTATTACAGCAGTCGATATGCAATCGGTGGAATTACAACATTGTTTTGTGTTAAGATGGATAATCCGATATCGCCATGCAATTTTACGTGGCAAGTAACCCTAAAAGCCGTGGATGTTTCTTCAGCTATTCACTCTTACCTGATCGTAGTGGTTGGTAGGCGCAGTCTACGCAGAGATGCCAAGTTATGCCGGAAAGAGAGCATTTGATAATGAGTTGTGCTGGAACATGCTACAAAAGTTTTGCCGTTTTGAACCGATTGAGGGAAGGGAAGACTTGCAGTGCTCAAAACCCTGGACTTTCAAGGTAGTGTTGCTGTTCCAGACCATCCTTCGTTTTAGGCGTACTTTAAACTGTTGTGATCACAAAGAAGCGAAAATGCTATAACCATGGATCCAGTCTATTAGAAACAACATGAGGCAGGATGTTTTTCTTTACAACAAAATCTTTGCCTAAGATTTTAAGAAAGCAACTTAAAGTCAACAAATATATTCGCAAATGTTCCCAGCATTCGAAACTTGAATTTTTTGATTCTTTTTATTGGACTGATTAAAGCAAACACAACGCACAGTATATAAATCCAAGGAAGCTGGTTACTTGTATCACAGATCTGTTACCTGCTGCAATCCTTCGTCCCTAAATGAGGGGCTTCAAAGTCCCCTCTGTAAAACTTTTGTAATTACACCGACGTTTCCCTCTCTGACAATAATCATTATTTTCAGCTTGGAGAGGTCTTATTAAGAATTTTCTATTATGAAAACCTCACTCGAATTGCAATTGTGTTTCTGTGCCGGGGGTTTGTGTTTTAACCCTACCCAGATAAGGGAAGGGAGGCTTGTAGATTGTCGGATGTACCTTTCTGGCATCTCGTAAAGGAATGGGCTAGCTTTTTTCTAAGCTTAAAAGCATTAGTGAACTTTAGTTTTAAAAATTAAAAAAAAAAATGTGGTATTGATGACATCATAATTTTTCCCAGGAAGGTTTACCCACGAACAACAAAAGATGTCCACGGACTAAAATACTTAATATAAATCTGTTCACTTCGCACAAATCACGTACATTTCGTAAACAAGAACTCTTTGCACTCAGTTCTATGTTTTATGTCCTTAAAAATTCAAAAACCTGGGCTTCTTTCAACTTTTGATCATCATCATAATAGATATGGCTAAACAGAATTCATGACCTCTGTTACACATCGTTTCCTGGAGCTCGGGTAGAATAAGACCTCTATCCTGCTGCTGAATCGTTCTATAATCCAGTGATGGCCTGCTCACCACTGAATGGTCATGGCTTGGTTCCATAATACTGCAAATGTGGAAGATTCTGGACCGTTGTAGCAGTGCCCCCCAAAGCGTAAATTGTGAGCCCCAAATGTATCTGAGGTTTGGGAGGCTACCATAAAACTCCTTGTTGGTGGTGTGTTTCTTCCAGGTGTTGTCTCGCACGTATCGATTCATGCGAGTATGGAAGTCATTAATTTCGTGCTCTAGATTTTTAGTCAGGGTCGATGTTTCGGATTCGTAGAGCAGAGTGTTTTCAACTGTTGCGCGACCGGAGTTTTTATTTACGTGGTAGCGCAGATTTCCAGACGACGTCAGGTTTGCTTACTGTTGCCTAGGCCTCCTCTCCTTGACTTTAGGTATTTCGCTGAATTGCAAATCCATGACCTTAGGCAATTAAAACTCATCAGCTTTATCAATGTCCAGGGGTTTCAGTCCAGTTTCATTCTTTGATTGTCATCTTCATCAGAGATTATGAAGCACATAATCTTTGTTTCATAATCTCTGTCTTCATCGAAGGACCTGAATGGTCTTAGATAGTTGATGTGCAGGGCGTAACTACCAGCGATAATAAATCTTGGGTATTCGTGACAGTGTTAAAAGGAGTGCAATATCATCAGCATAGTCTATATCAGTTACATCAATGGATGGGCAGCTCTTACTTGTTTTCTTTGAGATGATAAGACCAAGATATTCGTTGTCTTTGACGGTTGTTCTCATTACGAAGTCATAACTTTTTATAGTCAACTTTTTCCCAACATTTGATCTAGCTTATCATAATTATGCTTAAACATGAGCACAAAACACATAACGTGCACAGGATCTCTCCTTATATAAGGAACACTAGTCAGAAAAAGTTTCAGCATTGTTAAACATACATTCATCCAAGCAGTTAACTCTGCACATTCCATGGATACTTCAACAAAGTCGGGGTTTTCAGCAACTGTCCGTCGAGCACCTTCTTCGACACACAGAAGACGGGATTTTGTGCAAAAGCTGTATTAGCGCCGCTGGCTCATACCTGTTGAGGCCAGTTTCCGTTGAAGCACCTAATAACTGTAGCTTTTACTAATGGAAACATGGTCTCGGGGTTCCTTCTAATGCAAGTCTGTAGGTTAACTCTTGCCGGGTTAAAAGAGCATGCCCAGCTAGTGCAGCTAGGCCTAACTCTTAGACATCACATTTGTAAACAGAACACACTTGGGTAGAGTGTATCTAATTTCGATAGGTACATTCAATGTTGATGCTTTCCTTTTCTGCACGAAGATAAGACTTAGTGTTACAGGAGAGGAATAGTAAGGAAGGTAGATGAGAATCTCCATGCTATCCGAAGTCACTTACACTCCAATATCAATCTTTGTATAGGTCACTATTTCCTTGACGATGACAGCATCTGCATCTCCATAATCTCTGGTCTGCACTACTAGAATTTCTTTGGTTTTATGCCATTTCTGTTAAAAGGTTAACATAAGATATTTTGTTGAGCTTTTATTGCTAAGAAAGAACCTTCATAGACTGCAACTGGAGTGAAGGATGAAACGTTAAGCTCTACTTTTTTACATAATTTTACTTAGATATCAATAGTAGATAGAACAGTGAAAGTTTGATTCTAGCTAGTCTATCTACTATTTCTATGAGTCATATGCAA